>SZWC01019196.1:0-17674 GCA_023375785.1 Penium margaritaceum | reverse complement strand
GTGTGCTGCGGCCGTCCCTTTCTACCTGCCTGTGCCGTGGCCGTCCCCATTTGACCTGGCTGTGCCGTGGCCGTCCCCATTTGACCTGCCTGTGCCGTGGCCGTCCCACACTGCTGCGCTGCACCATGCAGGGCGGAGCACTGGAGGCCGCCGTGCGCTACGCAAGGTCAGAGCTTGCGCGCTTCAGAGGCCTGTCTCCACAGCAGGACCTTGCCTTGCAGGTGGGCGCAGAGTGGTGTGGCATGTGTGGTGCGGGATCCTGACTTGAGAACAGAAGGTTTGGCGTTTTAGACTGTGCAGAAAAGCAAGCATTGCCGTTGGTGGCAGACGTCGTGTCTGCAGCTATCGCTAGCCCCTGCGCTGTCCATATCGACGACGATGCAAAGAGGACAAACCTCGAGAGCGGAAGCGGATGGGTGAGTTTCGATGGCCATAGTCGCACACCAATGGTCGCCTTTCATCGTTGGCAACTCTCAGGTGCAGGTCTCGATCCATGGATGCGCAAAGTGAGCTACAACGCATCTGCTAGCTTTTGCGACGGGGACGGGAAGGGGGAGGGGGCTGTGTCGGCTGACCTCTACCTGAAGGTCGGCTGCCAGACCCGTTGACTTTCCTAGGAAGGTCGAGGGTCATTGGCAACATAAGGTTGCAGGTTGCAGCGCAAATGAGATCAGGGCAGCAGCTGCCGTGGATGGACAGCAGCAGGGTTGGATCCGATGGCAGGCCATCTGCCATCTGCCATTTGCCATCTGCTGTGTGATGTTGTGCAGCAGAATGCCATCATACGGCAGTGGTTGCATGCACACAATCTGCTTGTTTGATGGCTTCCATCTCTGCGCTTGCCGTTCAGCCCCGGTGCTCAGCAGTCGATCTGAGATCGGATTCATGCAGAGCTGATGTGTGTTGCCCATCCGCAGCACCTTCTCGTGGAGGCTGCATGCTCTGCCAGACTGTTGTGGAGATACTTGCTGCGTGGGAGGCCTTAGCAGGGAATTGAAGGGTGCGTGGTGGAGTGATGTGATGCTTCTGCGCTGGGTGAGATGTTGAGACGCTCCAGCACTGGCTTGAGCTCCATCTTGCGAGTCTTGTTGCATGTCGTATGTTCACCATTGCGCTCATCTAAGCTTCATTCAGCAGAAGTGAGCAAATCCCTTCCAGCTCTTGTCACTTCCTCTGCACTGTGTCTCTCACTGTGGTTGCTGCCGTCGTCGTCGTCGTCGTCGTCCTTGTTGTCATCGTCGTCCTCGCCTTCGTCGTTGTCTTTATCGTCTTCGTCTTACAACAGGACTGCCTAGCTCTGCTGGCATATGAGCGGCCGTTGGAATCTCCCCTTGCCTACCTCCTCAAGCCCGACCATCGCGAAGCAGTTGCAGACGCAGTCAACCACGCAATCATCGCGACCACCACAATGGCAGCTTCTGCTGCTGCTGCTGCTGCTGCTGCTGCTGCTGCTGCTGCTGCTACTGCTACTGCTGCTGCAGAAGCTGCGCCCGCATCAACCCAGCAGAAAGTCTCTTCTGCTTCTGCAGCACCTGGCTCAGGAGCCCAGGGTGCTGTCACAGCAGTTGATGCATCTGCTGCTGCAGCGACTACATCCTCTACAGTGGCTGCAGCGGCAGCAGCTGCTGGACTCCCATCGTCCATTCCTGGGTCTACCAGTTCGCTGCATTTCCATGCAGGTGGCCTATCCCAGGCCGCCCAACCCGCTGGTCTGAACAGCCCTGCTGCCGCTGCTCCAGGTAGCAACAACGCTGCACCTCCATCTGGTTCTCCTGCAGCCATTGGTGCTGCTGCAGGGACAGCGGCAGCTGCAGAGGCAGGCCCTGCACGGTCGGTGCTGGAGGTGCTGCTGCAGCACCTAGCGACGCTGCACTGGGAGCGGCGGGAGCTGGGGGGAGGACAGGGGGAGGTGTTTCAGCTGCGGCGCTACCTGCGCTCCACCATGGACCACAAGTGGTAGGCTGGGCTGGCTGGATGGGTGTGGAGGTGCGGTGCCGATGGAGCTCTACCAGAGGCGTGCTGTTTTGGCCTGGGAGTAGTCGGACTGAGGGTGTGGGGTGTGCGGCACAGTGGACCGTTGTCTGTGGAGGAGTGGTATGCGGAGGATGATGATTCAGATCTGGAGGCAATTCTGGTGCCAGGAGGATTGGGAGGATATCCAAGGCTCTCCAGGGTGAGCCAGCCTGCACGGGTGCTTGGCTCGCATGTCCTACGATTAGGGGGATGCAAAGGATGGCCAGCTCAGGCAAAGAAGGGAGAGAGGTTCGAGCGCCAAGGCACATGGAGATGGCTGGGCACAGACGGAAGCAGGTTGTGGTGCATGGAGGAAGGTTGCAATCCTCTCGGGGAAGATGCGTGCAATTGGACAGGAAGGGGTATTCCTCATCAGTGACTGATGGAGAGATCATGGGAGCAGTGACGCCTTGTCATGCTGGTTTGGGATGGTGCAAGGCATGTGCGCCACCCACTTTTGCTGTCCTTGAACTCAAACACAAACACACATGGTAGTGCCTCGGCTAGCGTGCTCTTCGAGGGNGGTGCTTGGCTCGCATGTCCTACGATTAGGGGGATGCAAAGGATGGCCAGCTCAGGCAAAGAAGGGAGAGAGGTTCGAGCGCCAAGGCACATGGAGATGGCTGGGCACAGACGGAAGCAGGTTGTGGTGCATGGAGGAAGGTTGCAATCCTCTCGGGGAAGATGCGTGCAATTGGACAGGAAGGGGTATTCCTCATCAGTGACTGATGGAGAGATCATGGGAGCAGTGACGCCTTGTCATGCTGGTTTGGGATGGTGCAAGGCATGTGCGCCACCCACTTTTGTTGTCCTTGAACTCAAACACAAACACGCATGGTAGTGCCTCGGCTAGCGTGCTCTTCGAGGGTTTGAGGCTGCCTGGACTGTCATCACGAGTGTGCGCCAATTGTCGCGTACATCCTGTACAGATGTAACATTCGTTGCACTTAGTCAGATCATTGTCCGCGCCTGCACCTTCGTTATTTGTACCCTGACAAAAGCTTTTAGATGAGCGCTTAAGAAACTTTAGTGAGTGATGTTGCCCACTTAAAGGCAATGTAGCTGCACAGAGAAGTAACCTTGCTTCCATTGCATGCGAAGGTCATGCGCGCGGCGGGGGCACACGCTGCGTCACCATGGTAGATCGCAAGCAGAAAAACTAGAAGTGTTGGTTTGGAGCATGAGATGCTGACCTACTAATACATTTGATCTGCGTTCACTGGTTCCCTCATTCGAGCGTCTCTGCAAGAGAGTAGAGAAATCAACATAGCTGCAATATTTGTGTAGTGGCCAGAAGAGGCAACAACTTATTCAAGCATGTCGGGCATTCTTTCTGCTCAGCTTTCAATGCCTTCGCCGTTCACGTAAGCAGTCTCGTGCCTGTGTGTAGACAAATTACTCTTTTAACTCTCTCGCTCTTGATGCTTTGTTCGTCGTTCACAAGGTGTCATGCCCACATGCACTCTTGTATGAGGTGGATGGATGTTTGCATGCCTAGTTGGTTTGTGGTAGAATGTGCTACGTGCCGGGTGCTCATCCTACTAGTGTCATGCTGCCAGAGTTTTCTGGCAGCAGTCGCTCTTGGTTGATTTTGGGAGGTTTGGCCTGACCCCGGGGGTGGCCGCGACCACACCTCAAGTGTCGTGCTTGAGGTGGGGCTCACTCATCGTGCTCAAGTCACGCTTCACTTACCCTTTCGTTACCGTTTCTTGTTTCTATGTGTGAGCGTGAACCAAATTCATGCCGTGGTTCTCTTTCTAACACTCCCGTTCGCTCTCCCTCACCATGCTCCACTAACTACAATGAGTACTTCCAAGCCCGGTAAAGTACCCCATCTGTCCTGGACACTTTTGAATGGTTTTACACGAATCATGAACTTCATCATCGGAAGTCACTTATGAAAATCTCAAGCACAAACGGGCTGGTGAACAACATGATTTCTTCACACAACTAAAGAGTATGTTGAGAAGGAGATGGAAAGTTGGTAAGCCAATGAAACTTGACCAGTTGCTGGTGCGAATGGACATGTGAGGTCCGGAGCAGCAAGTCAACTCAAGACAATCCTTGAAGGACGCTAAATCTCTTATGGCAGAAGGGTTTCAAATGGGCCGTGGGTGATTTCTTCATCAAGGAAGGGGCCTCGGGTTTTGCGAATCTTGAGTCCCCAGTTGTCCGGAGGTCTTGGATGAACTCGGAAGTCTTTCTGAATCCATCCTTCTTCTGGAAAACCTTGGCAAGCCATTAAAAATTTCACAAAAAGTTTCGAAGCCCTCGTATGTGTTGGTTTATGTGTCACATGCACGTAGTGACCTCTGGCCTCGTTGCACATCCCACACATCACTAATGCAGGTGACTCAGAGCGAAAAGATTTGGCTGCCGTCGCGTTCGCTGTCGCCGAGAAATGGTCGTGGGTTATGTGAACATCAGCATCACCTATGCTCCTTATGACTATTTACATTAACTCTTGCTGACTTGGTGCTAGAGTTGGCCACACCCGGGTCTATACCTGTGGTTGGTACACAGTTATGTGAGTGAGGATAACAAAAAGGAGGGGACTGGTTTGATCCCCACGATGTTGTTTGGTGGGAAGCGAGCATGGAGCAAGCTCGGTGCTCGCTCACTCTTAGCTCCTCCTCCGACGAAGACCACCTCGTCCTTGTGTGACTCACCTCTCTTGGTGTTAGAGAACCTCAACCCGTGTTTTTTTGTGTGCCATGGTGTTGTGCAATTGCTGAGGTTCACTCACCCGTCTTCCCTCATTTGTACCACTCACTACTTTCACCACCTACTGGTATCAGCGCAGTAGTGAGCGTGTGCGTAGCGTTCAGTCTTGAACGCGAGATCCGGGCTGTGGGTGGAGCGGCCATCGCTCCCGCCGCCTCCGCCGCCGCCGCCGCCACCGCACAATGGGCCTTCGTGGCCAGCTGATCTGACCATCTCTCACTAGCATCAGCTCCATGCCATCTTGTGTCTGACGAGGCGTCACCTCACCATGCTCGCAAGCTTTGCCGGCTAATGTCGTTTTGGCCACCACCACTCCTTTGACCGTCGTAGCTGTGCTCTCTTACATGAAAACTACAACAGTCGCATGTGTAGCAGCGGCCTCGTCAGTAGCCGCCTGCCTTACTGTATTGCTCACGACCTCACCTTGCGGTATTGCCTCGCAGCAACCACAGCAACCTTGGCAATTATAGTCTCACTTCTACTGCAAAAATAGCTAGAATCGTAGCAACTGCAGCCGTACTCTTGCAGCCGCAACATCGTGACATTCTCGCCATCAGCAGCTGCAGCAGCTATGGCAGCCTGGCATGAAGCATCGAAGCAGATGCAACACCCCTGGCATTGTCCTGTAGAATTGCACTGTACCATTGCCTACATTGCCTACATTTCTTGTAGCATTACCGTAGCAATAACAATAGCAACTGCGACTTCGGCACAAGAGGAGGGGGCAACAATACTTACAATCATGGAACTTGCAATGGAAGTATCTTATGCAATAGCGGCAATTGCAGGTACTACACTAGTACCAGCCTAAAGAGCTACAGCACGAGCACCAATAGTAGTAGCATCAGTAGCCCCAACAGTAGCAGCAGCAGCAGCGACTGTAGTAGCAGCAGTAGCAACATCAACACTAGCAACAGCAACTCTTACTGAAGAGGTGTTGTGCTACTAATGGACACTTTGTCATTGACAGCTCGGTGCTGGAGCACGTTAGGTTGGTGTGGAACAAGCCCCCGAGCGCCGGTACTCTTGGGTCCTGCTACGAGGAGCACACCGCTCATCGTCAGTCACGAAACCATTGCGAAGCGGGTGGGGGATCGCCCACCGCTCTACTTGTTCGCGATGTCATTCGGTAAGTAACCCCCTCATCCTACTTTGGATACCTCATGGTGAGAGAGTGACTTCGCCGCAATCGAGGCCGCCACCACCAATGTCTTGTTTCCCCTCAATAGAGACATGGTCGTGCTGTTTGCGGCCATCACACGTGTAGCCTCTGCTGTCATAGATGCTGATGCTGCCTTAGCAGCTACCTTCGCAGCGGCAGCCAGAGCCTCATGCACCCTTGCATCCACTTGAACAGGCCATGCCACTGAGGCCTACATGAAGGCCACTATCATCATCAGGCCCATTCTTGCAGTAACTGACATCAGCACACAGGTCTCTGCCGTCGCAGCCGCTATCGCCTCCAACACAGCTGCTGCAATGTCATTCGCAGCTTCCGCCACAGTATGCATTCGTACCTTCACAGCCTTAGTAGTCGTATCAGTGATATCAACCTCGTGAGCTGCGAGTAGTCTAATGACACCTGTTGTCGCCATCGCTACTTTCCTCACAGCCTTAAGCGTAGTGTCAGTCATTGGTAATCTTGCCTTAGCGGTCCCAACTGCATCCACTCTGTCTGTGCTCTCTACTATAGCCGCAGCTGCCATCCCACCTCTTCTTGACTTTCTTCACTCTCTTACTGTGGCTCCTACTGCTTGACGACCGCTTTTGCAGTCGTTGCCCTTGCTTGCTTGTTGGTCCTCTGTTGTTTGCTGTTTCTCCTCTCTCAGGCTGGAGTTGGAAATTGAGTTACAAAACCCTCTTCACATGCGCAAGGCACTCCTCACTTTTCCATGCCCAAAGTATCCCCCTCCTAATGAGGGCGGGGGATACTTTGCCAAATTCTTTTAGAGAGCCCCCTTGTTCATCACCATTCCTGGTGAAAACGAGTCCGTCATAGCAAATTTGTAGCAGTAGCTCAATCACGCTCTTGGAGCATAGCGTGAAGCTTAGGATTACTTTAAGCTAGCAGAGGACAACCGCACTGCCTTTGTTGAAGAGGTCATTACTATTGTCCTCAAGTTCTTGTCCACTGCATTGGATACTATAGCAACTGGCTCCACTCAGGCTGCTACTAGTCCCTCTACTGCCTTTAATGCTTCTGGCACCCCTATTGCTATGCCACTCTAGCATGACTTCTTGCAACCGCCCGTCCTGTCTGTAGGCCTTGCCTTCTCGTCCTAGGAAGTGCGCTTCTGCGCTTGGACTCAGGGAAATTCCAAGGAGTACTAATTTGTCTATGATCCACCTACAAACCCTCCTTTCATCCCTGCTCCTGCACAAGGTGCTCATGCTGTCTGCACTCTCATCCTTGTAGTACCTGAGCACCTTGTTGCCAATCGCATTGCTGCCTACAAAGCTTCCCCTAGTGGTACTTGTGCTATGCTTCGTCATCGTATGACCATCACCAGTCAGGCCATACAGAGTGCCCTCATTGTGCAATTCAATACACTTTTGATGCGTGCCGAAGAGATCGTTGAAGTCTACCGGGCTCGCAATCTCAAGCTCCTTTGCAAGCTCGATGATGTTGCCCCTAGGCAGATGTTAGCTGTCATCACCATGGTCAATGAGCTTATTCCTGAGCTCTTTGACCTTATTCGCGGCGTCAAAGTGGTGAATCTCTTCTGGGTGTCGGTGTACTACGGGAGTTCTCCGCCGAGTACCTTGCTGCCTAGTGGACTAGTCTCTAAAACAAGAGGCTTCATCGCTGTGTTTTCACAAGAGTTTCAACCCTCACCATTGCCTCATCCTCCTCAACAAACTCTTTATCCTCATCTTCCACCTCTTCCTCTACCATCTCCACAACCTCTGCTCTTGCCTCTTAAGGCCGTGGCCACGGTCGTAGTCATGACAAAGGCAAGGGGAAAGAGGAAGTACTTGCCTCCTCTTCTTGTGTTCCTTGTGTTGTGGTCTGCAAGAACTACGGTTCAAGTGACCACTTCGTGCATGCACGACTCCTCTGAATGATCTCAGTCTTGCTCGCGCCACGCGCACCCATTGGTCTTGCACAGCTTGTACCTTTGTTGCATCTACAACCTACTCCAACGCTGGCCCATTCTCATCATCGATACCACGCTGGTCCACCATTGGGGTTTCTTCTGGTCCTCCCCTAATCCAATACCCTTGGGGCTTGCTGTCTCCTTATGGTGCACCACCCTATGTAGCTCTACCCTCCTCCGCTTACACCGTCCCATCATAATTCCCTCCTTCCTTCGGTGTCTTGACCCTGGCTTTGGCAATGTCTATCACGGGTGACGGCGAGCGTCAATTGGAGCAGTCTCTTCTTCAGCTCCTGCGCCTTTGCGCTCACGGAGGTGAGGGTGTTGCTCTGTTGGCCGGTGGTCCCATACATCAAACTGACTCTGTACTTTGTGGGGACTCCCTTGGTTATGTCCTTGGGTTGTTGTCTCCCCCGGTTTCATTGATTGAGTGGTGGCAATCCGTCATTCTTCCGTGCTGTTTTTTTACGTGTACGTTGTCCGCTCGCCTTGCCCTCCTTGTTGGCACTGTAGCCACATGTGGTGTCCTTCTTCCCATACGTGCGATGGGTGGCTTTTGGATTTTGGACTCCGGAGCCACCTAGCCCAAGACGTCTGTGCAATCCTTGTTTGTCTCCATCGGCCCTGCTGGGGCTGTTTGCTTTGTGCGCACTCGGTCAAGTTAGTTGTTCCCTGTTCAAGGCGTTGGTCTCGTTTGTTCAGTCGGTCCTTGTGGCGCTCTAAACCTTCATAAAATGTTGTACGTTGCTTCCTTGGTGCTCAACCTGCTATCGGTGACCTCCCTGGATTATCAAATATGCTAGTCGAGGTGTTGGCAAAGTGCTTCTATGTCTCTCTAGTCGTATCATCCTGCACGGGGTTAAATGTGACAAACTGTACCATGTGCTCCTGATCTCCTCCCCTCTTACCTCTGTTGGTGCTGCACTCACCCATGTAGCACTATCTCTCTCTTGCCTGACCTTGTTCATCCATTGCATTGGCGTGTTGCACATTTCCATACCGGTGCCATCTCCAGCATGCTCCGCCTTCAGCCTGCTCGAGGATTGTCCCCCACCATTTTCTGTGCTCCTTGTTTTGCTGACTGTCTTGAATGTGCCCAAGGCAAGATGCATCGCTCTCCCTCTTTTGACTCTCAATCTTAGTCTAGTCATCCTCTTCACTGTGTGCATGCTGATGTCATGAGCCCCCTCCTCCATGACCTCTTTGGTGATGTCGGTCGTTATGTCTTATGCCTCAACAATGGTTTCTCTCACTTCCGCTGTGTTTTTTCTCTTGGTCACAAGAGTGATGTATGCCCCACTATTGACATGTGGCTTGCTGAGGCTGAGCACACCTGTCAATGCTCACTGTGTCTCATTTGTAGCGACCGCGTCGGTGAGTGGCTTGGTCCAACCGCCAGCTTTCTTGCATCCAAACGAGTTTGTTTGGAGACCTCCGCTCCTTAGATACCCCAAAAAAATGGGGTCTCCAAACGCTGGAACCGTACCCTCGTGACGACGTCTCAACCCTCTTGTCTGAGTCAGGTCTTCTCCCACCCTTTGCCTTTGATGCCATGAGCTACATAACCTGGGTATGGAATCGCATCCCCCATAAGTCTCTCCCTTGTTCCATGACACCTTTTGAGCGCTAGTCCGGCACTCATGCCGATCTTCACTTTACTCCAGTCTGGGGCTGCATTGCCTCCATTTTGTTGCCGAATGAATTGCGTAACAGCAAACTCTTTCCTCGAGGTGGTCTGAGTCCGTTCTTGGATGTGGGCTCTCAGTCCAAAGCTTGGCGCTTTTGAGACCCCGTGTGTGAGCGAGTCGTCGAGTCCTGTAATGGGTTGTTTTTCTAGTCTGTCTTTCTTCGTGACCTCGGCCATCTTTCGCCCGCAACCTATCTTCTTCCCCTCTCTCAGTTGGGAGGGGAAGTTGGTCATGTTTTGCCTACAGTTCCTCCTACCATGACCTCGCAGCCTGCACCCTCGACTCTCAATTGGTCATGCTCACCGCTTACACTTGCTCGTTGTCCCTTCCATCCTCGTCGTCTAGCTCGTCGAGTACGACAGCCTCCCGGTCGCATCCTTGTTTACCCTTGCGTTTACGACACCGCTAACTATCACACCGTCATCCAGCCTTACCATCCCTATTGTGTTGAAAGACCCTACAGGGGTAGACCCACGCCTGTCAACAGAGCCCACTAGGCTTCCACATGTCACACCCTTCGTTCGTGGCGAGCGCCTTCATGTGCTCTCACAACGCACCTCAAACGTCCATGCTCATCTGTCTGCCATCTCGGTCCAGACGGCTCAGTCCCCCATTATACCAACAAGCATGGATGCGCTAGGCATAACCACTGGTGATGTCTATCTGAGTTCCACCTCAGGCTATGCGTTGCTCGTCTCCGAGCACACTCGTCTAGAAGCTACTACTGCCACTGAAGCCATTGCTGAGTGTCATGGAGCCGCTTGCTCCGCATCCCATTCTCAAGAGCCTACCAAGGCTTGTCAGGCATGCGCAGCTCCTGATGGACAGTAGTAGAAAGGCGCGATGCGCGACGAGCTGAAGGCCCTTGATGATCATGACACATACGAGCTCGTTGACCTGCCACCAAGATGCAAAGCGATTGATGCCCGATGGGTCTTTTGGCACAAGTACAAGTCCGATGGGATGCTTGATAAGCACAAGGCTCGCCTCACAGTGAACGGAATCTCCAAAGTCCCAGGCGTCGACTTTGATGAGACATTAGTGCCAGTTGGCCGTTACACAATAGCTCAAGCCTTGCTAAGTCTTGTCGCCCAACTAGACTGGCAGCTGGAGCAGATGGACGTCAACAAAGCTTTCTTCCATGAACAACTAAGAGAGGAGATCTACATCGCCTAGCCCCCTTGGTTCACTGATAGCACAGAGAGAGTCAAGCGACAGAAAAAGGCCCTCTTTGGCCTAAAATAGTCGTCATTGTGTTGGAAACAATAGATCATATCCACACTTGAGAAGGTCAATTACAAACAAAGTACGGTGGACCCTTCTCTCGTTGTCATCGCTCTGTGAGTCCCTTTTGTCACTGTCCTTGTCCATGTGGATGGATGGCATCATGCAGTCAGAAGGTCGTGAAGTCGGTCAAGTTTCTCCTAGAGTTCAAATGAGGATGAAAGACTTAGGACCAGCTTCTGGGCATGGAACTAGAACAAGACATCCCTCATTGCGTCCTCCACGTCCACCAGGTTGCCCAAGTTCATTGTCCTGGAGAACGCTTCACCTCCCTTGTCGAGACAGTGACCACGGCTTCCACGCCCATAAACCTTGCTAGACCGAGGATGCAAAAGACACTTGATGTGTCAAATCTGGAGGAGCCAATCGTTGTGACAGACTACCTCTGCGGGATTGGCTCGCTCATGTACCTAGCGACGATGACCAGATGGGACGTTTCCATCGCCGTGAACTTTTTGGCACTGTTCTCATAATGTTTGAGAGCACGACACTTGGAGGCCACACTCCATGTCGTCAGACATGCTATGTCCAGTGCTTGCACTGATCTTTGCTATCAGGCACAACCGTCAGTCGTAGTTGATGGCTACACGTACAGCGACAGGGCCCATGACGTCGATGCTTGTAGCAGTAATAGTTACATATTTCTTGTTGGTGGGAAAGTAGTATGATGGAAGATCGGCAAACAAGGTTGTGTTGCTCGCAACTCTAGCGAATATGAGTATGTTGCACTTAGTACAAGCACGTGTGAGAGCATTTGGTTGTGTCACCTTTTGTAGAACCTGCGCATCTCCATTCGCTTCATTACTTTGCACTGCGAAAATTAAAGTGCAAATGATAATGCTGAGCACGATGGCATGCACCACACTCGCATGAAGTCATCATCATTTTGTGCGAGAGAGTGGCTTCAAGTGATGACCAGATTTTTGGGGTTGACACTCCATAGCAGCGAGCTGACTTCCTCACCAAGGTGGTTAGGAGCAATGTATTCAATGCTATAGTCCATGCCGTTGGCCTGTTCTGTACTTGTGATGCTCTTGGCTGTGTCCTTGTTCCTGTGCATGCATGTGTACTGTTGTGTTGGTCAAACCTTGTGATGTCCATGTGAATGTGCGTTGTGTGTTGGCTGTGGGTCATGGAGGAGCGTTGAATTCTGTGTCACAGACTCGTAGTGTCGCCCAGCCTCGTTGCACATCCCACACATCACTGATGCATGTGGCAGGGAGAGAAGAGATTCGGCTGCCGGTGCGTTCGCCGTCGTCGAGACATGGTTGTGGGGTATGTGTATACCAGCATCGCCTATGCTCACTCTGACTACTTACATTGATTCTTGTTGACTTGATGCTAGAGTTGGGCACGCCCGGGTCTATACCCGTGGTTGGTGCAAAGCTATGTGAGTGACCATAACAAAAAGGAGGGGACTGGTTCGATCCTCACGGTGTTTTTTGGTGGGAAGCAAGCCTCGAGTGAGAGCGAGCTCGCTGCTTGCTTGCTCCCAGCTCCTCCCTTGAAGAACACCACCTCGTCCTTGTGCGACTAACATCTCTTGGTGTTTGAGAACCTCAACGAGCGTTTTCTATGTGCCATGGTGTTCTACCATTACAGAAGTTCACTCACCCTTCTTCCCTCACTTGTACCACTCACTACTTTCACCACGTAAAGTATGGAGAAAAACTCGAATCCCCTAGAAATGACCTAACAAGCTTCCGAAAAGCAAAGCTGACAACATCTAGTTTTGGGTATGAACCCAGTTACTATTAGAGGCGAGTGCCAAGCACCCAAACAAAACAAGGGCTGCTCCAAAAATTTCTATGAGGGTGTGGGCATGCGAGCAGATAGATAAGAGGCACAATTGGTGTTAGTGCCTTGCATCCAATTGGAAGGAAGATCAGCCACATGATGGTGATGTGCATAGTTTCATCTCCCCCACAATGGAGCCACTAGTAGCAAGATCTCTCCATGTTCAGTTATGTGCATCAACCTGGTGAGTGTGAAACAAGGCTAGAGGTCACTACGTGTTTGTGAAACATAATATAACACACACATCCTCTCACAAATGGGGGAAAAAAAAAAAAAACACTTTTGAAGAAGGAAAAAAAAAACATGTTTTATGATCATAGAGATACCCAATTATAATAATAAAATAAATAAATGTTTTATTTTACGATCTCAAAGAGGTATGAGACATCTTCACTTGTTTTTAACGAAAACCATCGATTTTTAGGCGAGTTCATGGAGAAATGATGGTAAAACGGGGAACGAGGTTCAAAATACCTGGATTACATTATTTAATTTAATTTATTCAGTTTTCCTGAAAAATCTATTCAAATGTTAAGTATCAGATGTTGAGATAAGAATGATTGGAATGGATACAAAAGATGGTACATTTTAGGAGAATAACGGGTATTTGATGATCTAACTGAATTATTAGAGAATAATATATTATAATTTACACATGAATATTATTTCGAAGTAAGTACAAAGCGCATTAAGTCTCCAAAGTTCATCATGGGGACAACAAACAAAGAAGATAGGTGACGACCAGGGGCCAAAAACACAGACAGGGAAGATCCGGATCATCCCCGAGAATGGAATAGCCGTAGCGCAGGTAAAGGCGCCATCCATCTGCTTTTGAGAATTCCGAGCTGCGGAGAAAAGCGCGGAAATGTTTGCAGAGGTTTGGAGCCGTCGATGTGCATCGCATGCGCTCCTCCGTTGCCAGCAATTCCATCCGCAGCTGGATGCGTTTGCACGTTCTTCCATGCGGCCCGCAAGTGTCGTCAGTGCTGATGTGGTCGAGGTGCTCGAGCCTGGAGATTTCTTCGACGGAGTTGAGACGGCAAAACCCATGCTCCTCGCGATGATTGGAGGCTGGCCAGACTGTGAATACGGAAGGTGGGAGCTGGAGTGTCCACAGTGACACAGGTTAGAAGCATGCAATAATCTGTACCATTTCGGACATGGCTCGAAGTGATGCCTGCGATTGCCCTCATGCTTCACAAGCCAAAGCGAGGAAGGACTATGCGAGCCAAAAAGGACAAACGGAGAGATATGGAAAACTATGCCCTTTTAGTACTAGCATGCAAAACCAACGTTCCCAGGTGATCACACAAAAATGGCACAGCTTAAAAGCAAACGCGAATATTAGGAACCCCTCCAAGACGAACAGACAAAAAAGGCAACTCTGTAGGTTAGCACACACAAATGGAACCCAACGAAATGGCCACCGAAAAAGTAGCACGCAAAAAAACCACCCCACAAACGGCGATGCAACGTCATCGACCCGATGTCGAGATCGATATGGGGCATGTCTGGGTTGTCATTCGCGCTCTCATTTGATAAACAAATAACCTATTACTCAAGAGAAAATGTGATTGAATCAAGAACATAGATGCCGATTTTCTTTAAATACGATTTTCTTTACACAATCCAATCACACCTTTTCTTCCCTCCCTCGCTTTGAAGCAGGTTCCCTTCTTTTCCCCTTTTCCTCCTATCAAAAGCAATCGTCCCCCCCTTTTATCCTTGCGTTAAAGTTGATTGACCCCTTCTACTAGACAATAATCAACATATTCAGGCCCCATGTTATTTGCTAGTTCTGGTCAATAACATGTCATTGTGAACAAGGGGGTGTTATATTTGCGTGTTACTTAGCAAGGGAAAATTTTTGTGATGTGCCATTTTTGCTTCCTATCCTTGGGGGGTAAGTATTACGTGATTTATTTAAGGTGTGAAGTATCTGAGTTTTTCCTTTAGTAAGGCACCATTCTCCCACCATTCCCTGGGGGGGATCCAATTTTGTGTGCTCCTTTCCAAAGGCCGCTATTTTTGATTTTATCAAAAAACGGTAAAGACCTCTCATTCCAAAATTTTCATGAAAAAGGAATAACATTCAATCTATTATGTGAGAATCATTACATCAAATTGTAGGACATTCATACCATAATTTCTTCCTCTCTTACATTATAAATCAAATTATCTTACTATACAGAAAATATTATTGTAATTATTTACTCAATCACACATACTTCGACAAAATAATCCATGTAAAAAAATCAAAGCCATGTTGACCATTTAAGCTCACATATCATTCAATTTAATAACTACAAACAATCAAGGGTAATTTCTTAAAATCATTTCAAATTTCAAAGATCTAATAAGAAGAGGGAATACAAAAATGATTGTGTAGATAAGGCTACAATAAAGTTTTGATATCATTTTCATTTCACTACAGTAACCAAATTAAACGGTTCTTACGTTATTTTAACTTCACTAAACTAACCAAGTTAGATGTTTAATCTTCCACATGCAAATGGAGACGATAACAAAGTTTTTAGTTCAAAATATGAGAAAGGTGGAACGACAATGGATGATAAAAGTTATTATACAAAAATGAATAAGGATAATCAGGATAAGGTGGAAGAAACAAGTTTGTGCATAAAAGGTAGTTCTCATCATGGTTATGAACCTGAGGGGTGAAAAAGATTTGAATATTCACATGTATTGTCTAGTTCTAAATGCAAATAAAATGAAATGGCTAAAACTCCATATACCCCTTAACATGTAAAATAAACAAAACTACTCCATACTCCCATGTCATGTAACAAAAATCCACATCCACCCCATGAGCACATAAGTAAGTTGAAGGTTTCAAGAACTTCTGATATACTTCTCTCCATCCTAGTAAGAGTTGAAAATTTAAGACTAATGGCATGCAACGTTGACATAATCATGTCATCTCCCTATGTCCATTAATAAAAACCACTTTAGCCGTGGGTTGATGATTGATCTCGGAGTGATTTGTGAGGAGTTTTGATGGGTGTCTGAGAATCTCCATGCATCAAAAGGGAGAAGGGGGAAATGAAGCAGATGAATTTCCCGATGAAGGGGAGCTTTTCTATGCAATGTTTGATACACAAAATGTTTTAATTAAAATGGGGCATTTCACCCTCTCATCATAAGTTGATCAAATTTTGCCCGACAAGCATCCCTTCATTTTCCCATCAAGTTATCCTCTGCCCATTCTACTTTATGCTACAACCCACTAGTTTAATTGCTACCCTTAACCATGAATGAATAAGTCAAACATGGGATTGGGAAGAAATGCGAAGCTTGGATGAGGGGGGGGGGGGGAGTGAGGTTTTTAATGTAGACTAACGAATACCTTTTGACACGTTTGTTAATGAGATAACCATTTTCTACCTCATCCAAACGTGGCTGTCCATTGGTCTATGACTTGCATGTATGTCGTGGCCATGCGCAAGCCAAAGCATGATTAAACACTTAAGCATGGAAAACTACAGACACATGTGGCTCAATGCTCCGAAAATGTAAAAAATAGGATGATGTTTCCGGAAAAAGGATGAATATGTAATTGATCATGAAGTTGGTGGAATGAGGGTCACACATATAAAATTAGGGGGATTTTTATATTAAAAAAACAGTTAGGTTATCCTTTTATTAAAATTATGTTTTATGAGAGGTAATTGGCAGATAAAAAATTATATGTTTTTATTCTTAAAACTCATCCTTAACAAATAGAGATTCAAATTGCGCTTTAATGCACAATTGTATGATCTATTACAGTGATAGAAGAGTTATTATTATGTAGATACCGTTGTCAATTTTTTTTGAAAAATATTAGTTTTTTCCCCCCATTCATCTGAGTATTGCTGAATAAATGTGATACCTCAGATTCATTTTTTATAAGTTAGATTGAGGAAGCATCGTGAATTAGTTTTTAGTCATAGATGGTTTCTTCAAGTATCCAATTTGCCCTCAAAAGTACAATTTAAGTGCCTCAAATAAGGTGTGGCGATCACACCATGCACAAGTTTATTGCTGAAATGATGTGAAAGCAATTTAATTGTTCGATCATAGCTAAACAAAAATACTTGAAATGTAATGGCTTGAAATTGACATAAAAAATTGACACAAACAATTATGTTTCAATTCATCGAATCATTTTGATGTTTTCCATTCCATCTTTAAACTTTTTTGCAAATATATACATATTTTTTGGACATGTGTTTGAAAAGTGATTGATTGATGAAGACCGTATAAAATGATTCTATATATCTCATGAGGAATCATTTTGACTTTTGGATGAAATTAGAAACTTTACAAGTGTTATTTGAATGGTTGTTTAAACAAACTGATCTTCCTTTCAACACATACCTATATTTTTTCTATTCTCATTACATGCATGAAATGACATCCTTAGACGGATAATGATTCCATACATGTCATTTGTGTGCTGTAAAAATCACGATATTGTAATATTGTCGAAATTCCCATCTATACAGTGAAGAATGAAAATCAAGAAAGTCGGCCAGGACCACTCGTGTTTTGCCTGGTCTGAAAAATGAAAGTGCGAAAAGGCCATTGAGACTTTCATGCTTCCGGCAGTACACTGCCTTTTCGCTTTGTACTTCATTCGGTTTAACTGAATTTTTGCGTTAAAAAAAAAGACGATGTATTGAACTTGCTTACATGGCCCCGACGAAAAACCGCGGAAGGATAGCGTCGTGGTCTTCCCCAGTAGGCATGGCGTTGAGCACCTGTTCGTAGCGGCTGTGTCGACGCTTCTCGCTCTCACCCTCTGCTACCGCACGGAAGCCCACTTCGGTCACGAAGGAACCAGGCCGCTCCTAACATGAGAAGACCCCCGGTTTACGCCGCCAAGCCCATACGCAAGGGCAGAATGCTCCCCCGATAGCAAGCCGCTTCTTCAGCACAAGGTGCAGGACCATACACGAGGACTCGTCGAAGGTCGCAAGCAGACATGGGTGCTTGCCTCAGCAAGGGCGGCACTTTGGGAGACGATGACGATCCCAAGAGGGGGAAGCGGAAAGGCGGGAAGGAGCCCTC
>SZWC01019193.1:29850-52900 GCA_023375785.1 Penium margaritaceum | reverse complement strand
GGAGCACCTGTCACGGGCACCTGGGCCCAGTGCTGGGTAGAGGCCGCAACGCCGGCGGCTCCCTCAGAAATCCGCGAAGCTGTCGTGGACTGAGCACGCAGAAGCTCAGTCAGCGTGCGGATCTTGTCAGTCTGCTCTCACTGCAAACGACGCAGCTCATCCTACTGGCTGCGCAGGTCCGCAATGGCCTGCGAGCGAGGGCTCAATACCCCTGAAGAAGAGAAGGAGGGATCACCTGGCCCCTTGTCCTTGTCGTTGGGCGAACTCATGTCGCCACTCACTATGGGAAGACAGGTCAAGTTTGTCGGATTTCAAAACGAACTACGTTTCTCGAGGAGTTGAAACGCGGGCAACTTTTGACTTTCCGGGTGAAAATTTGGCTAAGTGTAATGCTAACATCAGCAAGCGGTTGCTGACATCAGCACGACCTGATGACGTCAGCAATCAACGATGCTGACGTCAGCTCGTCTCCTCCTTCCTTCCTTTCTTTTGTTTTTTTCACGATTCTGCGCGAGTGTGGAGCCGCTTCGCGGTGGCGCGCGGCAGCTCCGCGGAAGCTGCGCAGTAGCTTCCGCCGAAGCTGCGCAGTAGCTTCCACCCAGCTGCTACTACAGCTGTGCTGTCAGCTGCAGCAGCAGCTACGTAGCTGCGTGTGCAGCGGTGGCAGCAGCGGCTGCACTGCTGCTGCTTCTACTGCGCGTTGCAGCTGCTGCTGTGCGCTACAGCTGCTGCTGGCTGTCGCCGACGCGCGCTGCTGCTGCTACCACTGTTGCGCTACTGCTACTGCTACTAACGCTGCTGCTTGGCTGTGGCAGCCGCGACTGCCGCTGCTGCTGCTGTGCTGCTGCCGCCGCTGCTGCTGCTGCGCTGCTGCTACCGACGCTGCTGCCGATGCTACTGCTGCCGCCGCTGCTGCCACGTTGCTACTGCGGCCGCTACTGCTACACTGCTGCTGCCGCCGCCTCTGCTCCTGCTGCTCTGCTGCTGCGGCGGTGGGAGGGCGGCTGCACGCACTGCAGCCGCCACGCACCTCTGCGTGGCGGTACACGCCGCTACTGTTGCCTCTGCAGCTGCTATCTCACGTGGTGGGTGATTGTGAGCCTAAACGACATAAAAATGAACGTGAAATTCATGTATCTAATACATAATCCCTTTGTATGGATACCCTTATCAGTTTTGTTATCCAGATGATAGTCATTACGGGGTCAGTTTTGCTCGACGTTCTTGCTTGTGGAGCTAATTAAACTTTGCATTGTATCATGGTAGATAAAAAACATTCTTGATGGGGAATTCATTCAATTATCAAACTTTCATGGAGATTCACATCTCCCTTGTTCTTGTTTTTTAAACATCCAAGAGTTATTACGGGTGAAATGGATTTCCTTATGAACCCTAGACCATGAGTACCATTCAGTTTAGTCTAGTTATGGCTATTGAGCTTATGGTTGCACAATTTTATAGGTATAAATTATCGTTGGTATACTTCTTCTAAGTCAATTGCTAACAATTAGTTAAACTTGGACCCAAGGAAGTACATCCACGTAGGTTTCCCTTTTGTTCCTCAAAGTCAACAACATTCACCTACGGACAGCAAAAAATGTTTGCAAGGTGATTTTGAGCCCGAACCGCATAACCATGAACATGAAATGCATGTATCTTGTGCATTATTTCTTTGTCTCAATACCCTCATCAGATTTTTTTGGTAGATGATAGTCAATATGATGTCAATTTCCGTGAAACGTCTTGCTTGTGGAGTGGTTAAAACGTTTCATGTTCTTATAGCATATAGAAGCAATTAAGGATTGGGAATTCATTCTATTCTCAATATTGTACACAGATTGACATCCCCCTCATCCTTGTTCTTGCAAAAGGCCCAGGTGCTGTGAAGTGTGAAATGGATTTCCTTATGAAATATAGACCATGATTTCCATTGTGTTTGAACAACTTGTTGTTCGTGAGCTTATGGCTATAGAACGTAAACTTTCCTTCTGTCTTCAGTCTACTTCTTCACATCAGATCTATAATTTGTTGACATTTCATTGTGGAGGTCTTCCCATACGTAGTTCCTCAAAATCCTTCACAAGTATTTGAAATGCCTTTAGAATAGTCAAAATTGGTACTTTTTAAGGCTGATGCAATTTCCTTTACTGTTATGGTTTTAATCTTCTCCTTCCATTTGGACTACCCAATGTTTCCCAAGCCATTGAAAATAATTCTTGACTACTTCTAGCAATGTCAACTAGCATTTGACAATGGCTAAACTTTCGTCAAATCCTTTCGCCCTTACTACTTCCCAAAGTGACCATCCAATCGTGGATTTCTTCATCAGAGATAGGTTTCTATCTCCCATTAATGCTAACATAGACAAACATGGTGCTCTTCTTCATGAATGGTTTGTTTTCCTAAAGGATCTTGCCTGAGCACCATTTCATGGTCAGTCATGGGCTAGTTTTCCACACCATTATGTTGTGCTGGTCCCTTTTCAGGGAGGGTCTTGTTCCTGTCTAATTTACTATTGGTTCCTAACAGATTTCTCTTAAGAGCTAAGCTTTTAAACCTTGCCATTGTTTACAAGGATGTGAGGAGGTCCTTTGTGAAGTACTTCTCGTACAATTTTGCCTGTTTTATAATCCCGGGGTTGCACTAATGAAAGTATTCCATGTTGATCACCCAAGTACACCTTGTCAAACTTTGTAATCTGAAGAAAACTCGTCTACTTTCATTCAAGGACCTCATTTAAGCAAATGAGATATGATTCCCACTATCTACATTTGCCCTCTTCTGTTTTTTCACTCCTCACTCCTAGTCCCTATGTTGGAAGCAATATGTCTTGGCTTCTAGAAAGTCTCAGACAAACATGAATTGTGCTGATTGACAATGTCAGTCACTCTTAGAAAATCGGCTTCCATTGTTTAAGAATTCCATTTTCTAAAACATGAATTTTAGCCTAGGGGTTGAACACAATTTCATGTATAAATGCTAGTGTTTTACACAATTCTATCAGTGGAATCAAGAATTCCTCTCTCTATCGTCTCTTCCTCTCCTCTCTCTTATTGCCTTTTTGCCTTTCCATCAATCTCTCCTCTCTTCTCCTTGTATTTCCCCCTCCTCTCTTACTTTCCTTCTCTCTCTTGCTTCCAAACCTCTTCCCTCCATTTCATTAATTCACTTTTCTTTTTCTACATCTCCTCCTCCCTCCCCTTAGCTCGCCATTCTCTCAACCCTCTGCTCTCCTCTTCTCAATATCTCTTTCTCTCTCTATCTTTATCTCTCTTTCTCTCTCAATCTCTCCCTCTCTCTCTCTCTTTATCTCTCTCTCTCTCTCTCTCTCTCTATGTCTCTGTCACTCTCTCTCTCTCTCCTCTCTCTCTCTCTCTCCCTCTCTCTATCTCTCTCTTCTTCCATATCTCCTGGTTTCTCCCTTTCTCCCTTTCCTCCTTTCCCTTCTCCTCCCTCTCTTTGTCACATGTTCAACTTGCTTGAGCTTTGTTTACTTGCTCCCTCGTGGCTCTTCCTTCTTGGCCTCTCCCCCTTCCTTCCCTGTCTCTCCTTGAGGAGTACGTCCTTTACGTTTTTGTTTCTCATTTTTTGTCAATTCCTTTGCTTGCTTGTTCTATCCCCTCCTCTTAATGTGTGCGTGACTCCCCTTCCCTCCGGCCTAACTCTTTCCCCAAATGAGCTCCTTTCTTGTCTACTCGGTGCCTCCCTCCCATGTTTTTCTTTGTTTCTCTTCGTGTCTCTCTTCCTCTCTTGTCTAGGTCCATGAATTGTCTCCTTGTTGTGTTCTGTTCCAATATTCCCCGATTCCCACTCAGTGGCCACTTGGCCCATCAGTAATATTTTTCATTTTGACTCTCTATACTCTCTGCTCCATATGTGCCTTACCACCTCTTTGGGGATGTTTCCCCTCTCCTTGTGTCTAGGTCCCACATGCACAGTATTTGGAAGGACTATGATCCTTCTCCTCCCCTTCCCCTCTCTAGCCCAAATTGTAGTGATCTTGTCTTTCACCCCCTTTACTCTTCTACTCCTTTCGTCACTCTTCGTCAGCTTGATTGGTTTGCATTTACCCCCACCCTTCTCGCTCACCCTTGTGAGGCGTGGAACATTTTGCTTGCTCCTTACTATTCTGAATCACTTTGCTCAATTTTCTCCCTTCTTTCCAATATGTGCACTCTTTATTGTTTCCCTAACAAGTCCTTGTGTGCCTACATTGATGGAACTAAAGTCCTTTGGAGCGTGCATTCACCATTGTTGCCTCCCTAATGGATCAATCATTTGCTAGTCCTAGGCCCATCTTTTCTAGTGCCCTCGCTTCCTGTCCCCTAGCTCTCACACTTCATGTAACATAAAAGAATTGTGGTGCTTTTGGGCTAGTGCACCTTTACATTCTTCACTCCTTCTATGCAATTTACCAGCTTGTAGCCGCCATAGATGAGCCCAATTCTCCGATGGTCTGCCTTATCTCCTTCTCCCAACGCCTTCTTATGCCCTTGATATCTTTCCCCAACGTGGCACTTGTGGAATTGTTTGGTTATGGGTCAACATCATGATGCATGCCTTCTCCAATTTTAGATCTTTGCAAAACATCAATCGTCAGCGTGCCCTACTCCTTAGCTATCCGTTTATTGACCACGTATGTCATACACTCAATGGGATCTCTCAGGTCCCTCTAGTTTGTACCTTGCTGAGGTATGCTTAAGCGTCCGATGCTGACTTGTACATCTCTCTTGTTTGACATGCTTGTCGCCTTTGTTTCTTGTCTTGCTTCTTCCCTTGCCCCATCACCCGTTACTTCCTCGTCTCCAACACTTTATGTGTTGTATCTCCATCTTGAACTTTCTACAATGTTGTGACTAACGACATGTGCCCCTATCGCAATCTAATTATGTCCTTTAGTCTGATTACTGTGATCAGTTTAGGATACATGTGCTATGGTGTCACATTCCTTGTCCCCGCTATGAACACCATTTTTCTTACCTCCCTTGCGAGTTCCCTCTTGTTTTCTTGCTGAGTTACGTGCTGGCTCTTGACTTCTGAATCAAAAATTTGTGGAGTTGATCTACGCCCTTGCCCTTGTCGCTGTCATTGATCATGCAAGTGGTTGTGTAGTCCTCTATGGTTTTCAACCCCCTAGTAAAGGTTTGTATCAGATTCTTGGTCCACTGCCTCTTTTTGCGCAAATAGCTAATGTAGTTGCTCTTGTCCCTCTTTCTCACTCAGCCAATTTACACATCCTCCATCGCCACCTTTGCCACCTTCCTTTGTCCACTTTTGCTACTATCTTATACTATCTTCTTAATGATGTATTTTTTATTTATCATTCCGCTTCCCATGTGTTGCCAATTGCACATTTCTTGTCGTCGACAAGATAAATCCTCTTCTCTTTCCTTCCTCCCCCTCTCTTGAATCTACTCCCTTCATGCTATTCCACATAAACATCATTGGCCCTCTCCAAGATGAGTCACTCACAGAGAACGCCATCTTTGTTCTAGGTTGGAAGGATGACTTCTCTTGCTTCACGTGAGTTTTCTTTAGTTAGGCAAAGACTGATGTTTCTTAGACCATCGGGGTTTTGTTTGATTAGACCATCCAGGTCTGGTGTTCGTCTGCTTAGTGAAAAAGTAGTCACCACCCTTTTTTAATTCACTCTGATAGTATTGGTAAGTTTTTCCAATGACAAATTACCTATCTTTGAATGTGAGAGCATCATTCCTGAGCTCTCTTTCCCATATTCCCCATGGGTGAATGGGGTCATTAATCACTGGAATTGAGAACTGATCAAGTGTATTCATATTATGATGGCCAAGGCTTGATTCTTAGATGTTGGCAGGAGATGTTGGTCAAAATCATCTTTTCATCACACGTTGGTTCTGAACAAGATTCTTCATGCACCTTTTTCCAAAAATACTAGTCCCTTTCTATTCCTCTTTCGTCACTTCACCAATCTTAGTCAAGCTGTGGTGTTGGGCAACATGGCCACTGTTTCCCTTGCTCTTTGTTTCTTGTGCGGCAAGCTAGGTCTGCTTTGCCACCTCTCTTTCACCCTTGGGGTCGTTCCTTACTCTTGTGGGAATTGTATTTTTTTCTTCCCATCATCTAATCGATCTTGGTCATGGAATTTTTTCAATTAATGAATTTTGGCATCTTTCCCGTAGACAGTAGTCTCCCGCCTATTTCCTCAGTCATGGGCTACACCTCTGATGGTCTTGCAATTTCTCGTGCCCCTTTGCCTTCGTTCCACTTCCTCTTTCCCCCATTGTCACCCCCTTCCCCTGCTTCCTATCACCTCTTGTCTTCTTCTTGCCTTTGTGGTTGTCATCCTACCCATAATGAACCCTTCCCCTTCCCAATTCCATCCACCCCTCTTTGTCTACTACTCAACCCCATCGTACAAGCACTTCCTTGTTTTCCCTACCCACCCTTACCTCAATAGGTGGATTCCCTCCTGTGTTTGTGCCCCCTCCTCTTCTGTCTGATGCTGTAACGTCTGCCTCACCTCTTGTCCCACTTTCCCCCTTAACGCCGACTCCACCTCGAGTGCCTCCCTCTTCAAGGAATGGTTGATCAAGGGCGCCTTACACACGTCCCTCTTAGTGTACTAGGTCCCTAGTATAAGGAAGTTTCCATGAAGTTATCTAGAGAGGTAGTCATATTCAGTTCACTTGGAAAGCTATGGATATGATACTTGTGCCTTGGGGATTAAATGTAATTGTTTAACAAGGGAAAAATAAATTGTATGATATTCCCGTATTGATGTATAGTAGACGTATGTATGTCTTCATATGTTCGGATTGGTTACCTTTGTAAAGTTGGTGTTTACTTTGGGAATTGTATGATACAAAATATAGGACGCTTCATAACGAGTGTACTTTCGTAGTTTTTGTAGTGTTTCTTGGTCGGCGGCATCCCCCCGCCCAAAGCAACGAGTGTATTGGGGTTGTGTAGCTGGGTTGTGTATTGCACAATCGTTTCATGAATACACTAAGTGTACTATACATTTAGTGTATTTTTCACATGTCTGTCGGATACACACATTGTATACACTCTCCTAATACACTACCTGTTTGGGGGAGGGCAACGTGGGAGCCGGAGATCTCCCCCCCCAAAAAGGGTGAAGTGTATTGGGGGAGTGTCCATGGTAAGTGTATCTGACATCTTCGTGAAAAACACACAAAGTGTATTTTGAGAAGATGTCAAAAAACACTCGTCGACCATCAATCTATAATGGTCGACAATTGACTATGTACAATTTGATCATCTATATATAGACGGCAATCAACGATCGACGACCGTCGACTAGTTGATGACATCCATAGGTGCAGAAACCATACTACACACTAGTAAGCACATAGTCAGGACCCCATCCCCCCACCCTCCCCGAAACGACGAGTGTATTGGGGTTGTGTAGCTGGGTTGTGTATTGCACAACAGTTACTTGAATACACTAAGTGTACTATACAATTAGTGTATTTTTCACATGTCTGTAGATACACACATCACATACACTATCCTAATACACTTTACCTGGCTGGGGCGGGCAACATGGGAGCCGGAGATCCCCCCCAAAGGGTAAAGTGTATTGGGGGGATGTCTATGGTAAGTGTATCTGACGGACACATAAAAAATACACGAACTGTATTTTGGGAAGATGTTAAAAAACAGACGTCAACTGTCGATCTATGACGATCGATGGTTGACTATGTACAGTTCGATCGTCTATAAACAGATGACAATCGACGATCGACAACCGTCGACTGGTCGTTCCCACACATTTGAGGATTGAAAAAAGGTTTGCGAGGGATTCGAGTGGGGGATACAATGTACCCCTCTGTGACAGAAGGGAACTTGTTGGGCCCCGCTACTGTGGGGCCCAGCAGGAGCCCGGGAAAGCAAAAAGAAAAACCCTTAACCCCAGCAATAACACGGTGTCGATTGTGCCTCTTCGTACTGCCGCATCCAGGAATAGGCGTACTCATTCTTTACAATAGTAGCAGCTTTAAGGTCTAAAAACAAATGAACGTCCATGTAAGGGAGCTTTAAATGGAGTTGTGGGAAAAGAAATCAAGGTCTTTGTTGGGTTTTTACATTTTGATTACCAGCCTTCCAAGAACGTTTGCATGTTAGGGCATACAAATACATGCAAACATGTATCAACATACGTATTAAAGTGAATTGTAAGGTAACTTCCACGAAGGTACCATGAAAATTCCAAAGGCTTACATTTGACATGTACACTATATGAAGAGTGTATGTTTTAGAGGTGATTGACCATGAATGCCCTCTTCTCCTCTACCTCCCTTGCCCCTCTCCCATCAGCATGAATTTCCATAATGTTTCTCTCCTTTAACTCCACTCTTGCCATCCCCCATTCCTTCCCCTACCTCCCCTTCTTGCTTTCCATCCTCCCCTGTTGCCCTCGCTTTAGAATGTCCTTTTTCTTCTCAACCTAGTTGATGCATAGAGCTACACACCTCTTTGTTTATGACTTTCATGAGGTCATACTTCTTAGCCTGGTCTCTCGACTCACAAGTGATCTCATTCCTGCTAGTGTGACCCCTTCCACCTTGCCTAGGCCCTCTATTGGCTCTTTCACCCAATACTTCCCATCCCCTTGCCTTGTTGACTTCCTTTCTTGTGAGATCCTTCTATCCCTTCCTCCTCATCCCTCTTATTTCACTATATCTCCCCCCCCCCCTCTATATCTCCTGTTTTAACATGCTCCCCTTGCGCACATGTCCCAAGTGACGGTGAACCAGAAGAAAAGGTGGTGAGTTTTGATTTTTGTTTTCTCTTTTGTTAGCATACAAAAGAAAAAACAAAGAACTATATCTACCATTGGCTGACAACAGGAACCGCTCTAGCAGAAATCGTTGCGAGAATTGCAGCAGCAGCAGAAAAGGTGGCTTCAGACCACGGCTGTAGGTTGATGATGGCCTCTAGTGTAGCATCACCGGCACCAAAGGCGACTTGAGGTTGCACGTTGCGATTGTTGAGCCATTGCCACTGGGTGCAACATTATAGTAACACACTACAACTAAAGTTGTTGCCATGATCGACGACATCACATCCCGCTTGAGAGACGTTACTACAGTTGTATCTTTCCACGTAGTGCTTTGTACCACCGGGGTTGAGCATGAGAGATAACCACTTACGCTCAGCTCTCGACATGAGCTACGTAGTGTGAACCATACAGTGAAATTGACTACCGAATATCCAAGTGAAACTTCACACTATCCATGATAGTCATGGACAAAGTGCGAAACAATCAATTCCCATCCATGCTCATTAGACAGATAGAAAGCTCAGAACTTCCATTCTCACCTGCATATCCGGTTGGAACAGTGATGCTGATCACAGTGCTTGCCATCGCCGTCATGGGCGATTACATTGGGCCCACCAGCTGGGTGTTGTACAAGTGAACGGGTTTAACTCCTTCAAGTACATTTCCAGATTAAATGACCTTTTGAAATTAGCTATGAATGAACTTGCAAGTAATGAAATGTATTACCTTTGTTCCAGGAGGCTCTCTCGTGTCACACCCGGTGCTTCGTGTTCATGGCTTAAGGAGTTATCGTCCTGCACAAGTGGATATTTGAAAAACAAATTGTAGTGTGGACCAAAAAACAATTCAATGTATGCGTGTGTGCTCGTCCATGAAAGAGATTAAAACCAGAGACCATGCTAGGCAGATTCGTAATACTCCATTTGAAGGGTTTCTCATAGGAGTTACATACCTTCATGTTGGCACATTTCTGGATTCAAACTATCATGTGAGAAACTCTATCTTCTACGCCCTCGCAGTCTGACAAGCTTGGTTTTTGCACAAATTTGATGATCACGTGTATTCAATGCTACACAGGTACACATGACCAGATATCAACAACTTGCAAAGAGACAAAGCGAGAAATAGTCACCAGGGAAAAACAATACACTTATGCAACGTCATAAGCTTGTATTCTTTTATGAGTGAGAAAGAGAGTGAGTAAGTGAGCGAGTAAAGACTCTATAAACGAGCGTGTGAGTGACCAATTAACCATCTTGTGTCATAAAACCCTCACACAGACAACACCAATACACACACACACACATAAACACACACATCCACACAAATACATATAACCATTCGTCCAGTATTCCCAACGTATGCATATCAAATGACTTTCAAACCTTAAATTCCAGTGTTTTGAGTGTCGCAATCATAGATTCTGTCACCACAAATTTGGCCTCCGCCTATGTCATCGTTGCAATCACTTTAAACGTGTCAACGCCTTCACAAACGCATTTCCTGTATTTAAGAGTGAAAGGGGGACAAGAAATGGATGAGTAAGAGATACAAGGGTTGGAGTAACAATATGAATGATTGATCTTGCTAATTTGAGTGAAATAACATCCATGTACCTTAGACCACCAACCTTGTAAGAGCCTTTGGACTCTTGAGTTGGTACGTCGTTCAACTTGAAGACATCTTGATGGAAATTCCTGAGATGGAGGCACCTCAATGCAGCAAGTGTGATGAGACACCTCAACGCAGCAAATGTGAGGCCTCTCAGAGGTATGGTCCTGAGTGGGGGACTGAAAAACAAAGTGTGCACCCAGGGTGCAGGTTAGCACTACGGTGGCTGAGCGTACTCAGGTAAATGGAGGTTCAGTCGCACTCTTGTCGTAATCTTGTCACAAAGACAAGTATTGTTTCCCACATTGCCCTTTATCTCTTGCTCTCGTTCTTGATGGCACTCTCGATGGTGCTCTCTGTGGCGCTCTTGCTCACTTTTGCACTCAATGTCCCAAATGCTCTTGCTCTCGCTCTTGCTCATGCGTTCGCTCACGCGCTCCTTGATACTATTGCTCACGCTCTCGCTCTTGCTCTCAAAGTTGCTCTGGATCTTGCTCTTTCTCTTGAAGTGGCCTTTGCTCTCGCCCTCCCTCTCACTTTCGCTCTCGCTCACGCTCTCGCTCGCACTCTCAAAATCTCTCTTGCTCTCACTCTTGCTCTTGCTCTCGCTCTTGATCACTCTGCCACTCTTGCTCTCGCTCTCGCTTTCATCCTCGCTGTTGCAAGGAAGCTGTTTCACTTGGGGTACTTCGTTTGGAGCACAGGACCTTATGCGACGGGTCCCGACATTGTTTTTGTGTGGAAGTGTACCACTATTGCTTTTTTCTGGACAACAATAATTTGAGGTAATGAACCTGACATTAAAAGCAAAGAGATAAGAAATATTGAGCACAAATCACATTATGATGTCTTTTTGAATAGATCAAGTGAGGTTGGTTCATATGGAAATGGAGATGGACATGGATTTGGAATTCTCGATATGGATACAAAAATGGATATCAATATGATACAGATATAAACATGGATGTTTATATGGTATTGGAAATAATTATGTATTTGGATATGCATATGGACGTAGATGTACATGCGGTGCTGTAGTTTTTTTGCAGCCTATCCTTGATGCGGACGCAGCTGGCGCTAGAGCACCGACAAGTGGTGGCTCTATCCACAAGAAAATGTCAGTGAGTTGCCATGACGCCGGGTTGCTTTGCGGTTTATCTGGAGACGCTAGAGTTTTCTTGAGCCAGATTTGTCTGTTTTGTATTGTCTGTCCACCAATCGGTGCCGGAATTATGCATGTGACCAGTCGTAGCGTCCGGCTCAGGATTCTGCATCTTTTGGTTTAGACGGCGTAGCCTTTGATTTGTCTCCGTGAGTTATGGCCAAAACGGTGTTTTTGGGCCAGTTTTGGGACAGACCTTGCATTGACGCGTGCGACACCCGTCGTGCGCCGCAACAGGTAGTCGTGCTTTGGACTTGTCATTTCTTATCCCTCTCTGCATGTGTTTATCAATGAAAGCACATTTGACACTGTGTCGTGTCGTCTAGCTAAACTCTTGCAATTTTGCGTCCAACCTGTGTTGACGCGGTGAGCGCATCGAGTGCTGACGCCCAGTCAATGGCAAGTGTGCTAGGAAGCTTCCTAGAATCTCCTTTATGTAAACTTTACCTTCCTCTTGCCCCCCTTGCCCATTGGATGCACTAGTTGTGCTCCATAGGTTTACCTCCTTTCACCAACTCTCTTTTCTCCTACGGTCTCTTCTCCACCCTCCCTTCCCAACCCCACCCTCGTCCATGGCTCTGGCACCTACACCTCATGTTTTGGCACATACCACATTCCACCAGCATGACGCCCATGGTCTTCACTTGTTTCATCAAAGGTTTGGCCATTCTCTTGATGCCTACACTTGTCAGAAGAATGAGATGAGCGGAGACGGCAAGAGCGGGAGTAGGCACAAGTAGCGGGAATGTGCAGGCAGGTCAGTTGAGTGACAAGAGCTTGAGAGGTGCGAGAAATCCCGAGGAGTTAGTTGCAGAGCTGGTAGGGAGGCGAGACACCAAGATTGTGAGGTAGACAGGAGCTTGAGAGAGAACGTGAGTGTGAGGCAAATGATGGATGACGAGTGATGAGCAAAGGGTGATGGAGCAAAGAGCTGTGAGATGGGAATGGTTGGCAAAGGCACGAGGGGCGAGAGGCAAGCAGAGCAAGAACCAGCAAAGAAGCCGTGGAACCAAAGGGAACAGGATGCGAAGAATTGTTCCGGTTGTCTCATGAGGGAATAAACATCCTCCATGTATGCAACAAAACAAGAAAAAAGGACATCAGCAATGGCTTCTCTCTGTGCTAGCCAGACGCGCTTGCGGGTCGGCCGCTTATTAGGGGATTACTCGGTCAAGGGCCTGTTGGTCGGTCAATGACCGTTAATGGTAGTTCGTGGTATCATTGAGGTGGTTTGTGGCCGGAGCTAAACCGTTATTCAGAGTGCTTGGAATATCCAAGCGACAGGGGTTGATTGTGGTCATCTTCTGAATTCTGAGACCCCCCATGAAGATGACACTGATGTAATTCTTGAGTTGGAGTGAAGTTTTACAAAATCGGTGGTGGTGGTGCAAATGGGAAGTCGGGCCAGGGTAGGACAAGGAGGTGGCAGAGGCAGTTGATCCATGGATATCTGATAGAGTGAGGTGGTGCGTAGCTGATGAAGGTGATATCCATGAGTGCATTGTCGGTGAATGGTGTGGAAGATGTTGTTGAGTGGGTTAGTTCCTGGGCAATGGCTTTGGAGGATGTCGTGGAAAGCTGCATTAGTGGTGAGTTAGAGGAGTCCAAGAACTCGTTCTTCAACTTGGAACCAGTGGTCCTAGAAGAGCTCTAGAGATGTAGTGGTAGGGAAGTCCATTTGCGTTTGTCCCATGAAAAGCCAGAAGTAGAGGATATCAATCACATTGCTGTGATCCATGGCGATGCTTCGGATCATGTTCGTCAAGATTGGGCTCCATTTTGAGAGGTTGTGTTGTCTCAATTCGTTGAAGTGGACGATGCGTGAAGGATCAATGATAGACCCCACTCCAGAGAATGTCTCTCAGACCCAGTGTGTCACTGGAGGTGCTGGTGTTGAGGAGAGAGATGAAATGCAGTTTTTAGTCTCGGCTGCTGATGGGAGGGAACACTGATGATGACGGAGAGGGCACAGAGGCAAACCACATGCGCGGCGAAAGTTTTCAGCGTGGGCGCAGGTCGTCGCGGAACGGGAAATGCAACTGGGCAGATCCTTGTGCCAAGCGGAGAATGATGTGGAAGTAAGGAAACGGATGAGGGCAAAGGCGGTTGATGGCTGAGTAAACGCAGGGGTAGAACCACTTGCGCTGCGGAAGGTTTGGTGTGGGCACAGGTCGTCGCGTGACAGGCGATGCAACCGGGCGGATCCTTGTGCCAAACACGTGATGAGAGCGGATGATGGTGAAGAAATATTCGATGGCAAAGTGTGCGCAGGGGTAAAACCACGTGAGCTGCAGAGTAGGGGAGTAGAATGCGGCAAGGGGAAGGCGACAACCAACACACCATGAGAATTCTGTTGCCGGCGTGGGTGCAGGCTGGTGCGAAACAGGCAGCTAGCGCGTGCAGATGCTGATGACAACTGATCAGGAGGCGGAAAGCTATGATGGAGGAGTGGGCAAGGGGCGAGCCACATGCGTTGCAGGAAATTCTGGCGTGGGCGCAGGTCGTTGCACAGCGGGTGATGCAACCAGGCGGATCCTTCTGCTGAGTGAATAACAATGCAGAAGTGGAAAAGGCGGAAGCGGCTGATGGCTGAGTGGGCGCAGGGGCGGTACCACGTGCGTTGCAAACGATGGGGATGATAAAGCAGCTGAAGCTGATGCAAAGGTGATGAGGAGGACGATGCCAGAGTAGGCAGAGGATGAGGAGGAAGTTGAGAAGAAGGTCATGGTGCAACTAGGGATGAAGATGATGGCCAAGGAGGAGGATATGCACAGGCTAAGAGCGAGAGGAGTTTGGTAGTAGGATGATGATGATGATGCGGTGAGAGGTGTTGTAATGGAGGGTGGATGGCAGATTGGCGAAGGTGACAGGGGACGCAGGGTGTGGCAATCGGTTCCTTAGTTGTTAGGAGAGTGACAGCTTGTTCTCCAGCTGGCCTGAGACTGAAGGTCATGAATACCGGTGGTGTCTGATATCGTGATAGCTTGAGGAAAAATGACAGCAGGAGGACAAGTCATGAGGTAGGCGGTGATGCCGGTCCGTGAGTTAGGAGAGTGACGACTTGTTCCCCAGTTGGCCCGAGACTGACGGGCAGGAAGACTGGTGGTGTCCGTTGTTCTGGTGGTGGAAGGCCATCTCCTGTTGCTGACGATAAGGAGAGGCGGCGCGGGAGAGCGGCTCGATGCGGTACATGTGAGAGGGCTGAGGCAGATGATGCGGATGAAAAGGATGATGCCGAGAAGGAAATGAGGGAAGGGGAGACACGTGCGAAGGCTGAGGTGATGAGAGTCCCACTCGGCGGGCGGCAGGATGCTTCCACAAAGATGACTACAGATGGCAGCTCAAGAGCTGCTTACGGCGGTTCCTGATGTCGAGTCACCGATTGTTGGCCACAAGCGCGAGATGGGTGCAGGGCTTTCTCAGGGTGACGAGACGTTTCTTCAGTGCGAAAATTTTCAGGCCGTTCTGCTGATATCAGCTACTGGCGGAGCAGAGAGGCACAATGTGGTAATAGAGGCAGTTGAGGAATGCAGGTCAGAGAAGTTAGACGATGACGGTGGCAGAGAGATGAATGGATCATGGGCACGAGGTGATGTTGCCTGTTGCTTTGATACCATATCAAAAGAATGAGATGAGAGGAGACAGAAAGAGTAGGACTAGGCACAAGCAGCAGGAACGTGCAAGCAGGTCAGTTGAGTGATAGGAGCTTGAGAGGTGCGAGCAGTTCCGAGGAGTTAGCTGGAGAGCTGGTAGGGAGGCAAGACTCCAAGATTGTGAGGTAGACAAGAGCTTGAGAGAGAACGTGAGTGCGACGCAAATGATGACAAGTGATGAGCGAAGGGTGACGGAGCAAAGTGTGGCGAGATGGGAATTGTTGGCCAAGGCACCAGGGGCAAGAGGCGAGCAGAGCGAGAACACGGCGGCGAAGCCACAGAACCAAGGGGAACTGGATGCAAAGAACTGTTCTAGTTATCTTGGGACGGAATAAACATCCTCTATATATGCAACAAAACAAGACAAAGGGAATTCAGGAATGACTTCTTTCGGGACGCGCTCGCGGGTTGGCCGCTTATTAGGGGATTACTTGGGCGAGGGTCTGTTGGTCAGTTGGTGACTCTGAACGGCTATTTGGAGGTATCAGCGAGGTGGTTCATGGCCGGAGCTGAACCGTTATTTAGAGTGCTTGGAAAATTGAAGCATCAGGGGTTTATTGTGGTCATCTTCTGAATTCTGACAACACTCACCATTGATTTGTGAATGCACCAGCATCTGTTGCTCATACCATTGCAATCATGACAACCCCTCCCATTTCCTAACCTCAATCACTCCTTACCAACACGCATGCATACCCAGACACTCAAGTTGCTTTGCACATAGCTAGTATTGTGGAGCTTACCGAGCTGGTAGAGCATGGTTTCTTAGAACTTTGTAATCCTCCTTTTAATGACACGATGATGAAAGCCAAGTGGGCCGTACACAAAAAGGTCATTGCCACAAAATATGTGGAGTGTTCAAGGGCTCACCTTGTTGTTAAGGGCTGCTCCAATGTTTTATGCATCAACTTAACTGACACATATGCCCATGTCGGACTGTTTATGACAAGTGGCATTGTTATATGTGCTGCTACTCACATCAAGTGGAAACAATATTCTCCACCGTAGACTTGAAGAGAAGATTTACATAATCCAACCTCCTAGCTTCTCTGATGGCACAATGAAAGGTCATCTGGCTCCGTCGAGCGTTGTAAGTTCTCTGCTTGTCTCCTCATTTTTGGAAGAAGGAACTGCCATCCAACCTAATCCATGGTGGTTTTCTTCCTACTCGTTCCAATTCCTCCCTTTCTACTAATGGTAGGTATCTTGTGCTCACTTTCATCTTGGTGTGCATTTAAAATGTCCTATCCTCAATGTCCCACATGAAGAACCTTGGCCTCAAAACCATCTCTTGGGACGCAAATTCAAGGCCTCCCTGCCTAGTCCATTGGAAGAGCTTTGTAAAACCCTAACCAACTAAGTTTCCTCCATTTTTTACCCTTCTCTCTCCCTCCCATGTACCCCCTTGCCCATACCATGGGGTACCTAGCTTGCCCTATGTTTCGCTCACGACACTGGGTTAGGTGCACTAGATTCAACCATTGCCTCTCATTCCATCGTCAGTGCACACCCAAACCTCACCGACACTATCTCCATGAACACCGTCAGTTTGGTGAATATTCTCGCCCAGTACAACCATGAGCCTTGTACAATTCACCTTCATACCACAAGGAATACCATGCATTGTTTTATGCGCTCCTCATTTGCGGATCTTATCTTCCAACCTAGGTCAAGCTTGTGACTCCTTGAGGGCTTTGTAGATAATGTCTATTCCTGTGACTATGATGCTCAAAGTTATAGCGGTTTGGTCTTCGTGCTTTGAGCTACTACCATTTCTGGTACGGTGGACAAGGAGGATATTAACCTTGAAGCACTAGGGTGGCTAAACTCATGGTCTTGGGTGGTACTACCACTAAGGCAGTCAAGCTTAATTGTCTTCTTCGCGAGCAGTGCCTCCCAACCCCACTTATGCCACACTACATTGAGACTGGGTTGGTCATTGCCAAGAATCTTAGTGCTCTTCATTGTTGCACCAAGCACAACAATGTTGAGCATCGGCACAACATTCTCTACACAAAGGATTTCTACCTCCGGTTCATCCAAATAAAGCACAACTTTTTTATTTCATTGTATAGCCTTTTTTCTAGCTACCGTTTCTTGAAATACCACTACATTTGATCTTTGTTTCCTTCCCCTATCTGTTTGATACTCATTGTTTCTTCAGAATTAGATGAGCCTATATCTCTCTTAGCATGTTGATCCTGTGTAGGTCCAACCTTGCATACTTCCCTTTGTAGATGGCCTGTCACTTCCCTTTGGTTTCTTTCCATAACGTTGTCTCGTCTCTCTTCTCCCCTTGGCATCCCTCTTTTGCCCTCTTTGTGCCTCATTTGTCATGTGATTTTGGTCATTGGGGTGCAAACCCTTGACTCTCTCCTCAGGTGTCCCCCCTCTTCCCTGGTCAAGTGCAAGGCTTTGCTGCTTTGAGGGGTTTCATGGCTGGGTTATTCAAGATTGGTACTCGTAGCAGGATTCTTCAGCAGGGTGCTTCTGGTAGAGTAGTTTTTGGATACATGCTCAGAGATGGGTGCTCCTTGCCTTGTGCTTTGTCCTTGAGTTTTTGGTGAGGTGAATTTGGATGGGAGTTTCAGGATGGGTGCTTTTGGATTGATGCACTAGATAGTATCTGTTTGCTAGGTGTTTAGTGTCAAGTAAACTGGAACATTGATGGGTAAAAGAACACTTGGACACAATGATTAGCCCACACAATTAGGTAGCGTACACTTATATATACACATCATACGGAGAAGTATGTAAAAGGAGTTTAACCCACACAGCTCACTCACGCTAGGTCTGGAATCAAGACGCGTAGTAGTAGTAGGTGTTGTATCTGTACAAGCTGAGTAGCGCACCAAGTGCTGGTGGCAGGACTTGGGTGTAGCTTGAACCACAGGGCGTTCGCCCAAGATGCCTTCTCATTAAGGAAACTCAGTGACGATGTATGTTGTACACTTTACAGGGTCCAAACGCTGGAGGCAGCACTTGGAGATCAGGACAGAGGAGTTGGGAGTGCCTGATGGACGGCTGATCAGATTGACAATTGAAGACATAGAGACTGAGTGACTTGATGGTCCTTTAAGTAGTCTTGAGGCAAGTCTCCCTTTGGCTGCTCCTGGCTAGGAGGTTACAGGGGGTCACACAACCTCATAGGTCGTTGCATAACCACCTGGGTAGTTACCTAACCACCTGGGTGGTTGCATAACCTCCGAAGTAGTTGCACAAACCTCCAAATCAGCTGAAGGGCATCTCGAAAGATGAAGGGTCACCATGAAGCTGAAGGGTCACTGGCAGCTGTAGGGTCACAGGCTGTTAGTGAGTGGCACTCATCTCTCTCTTTCTCTCTCGTGAGGACATGAACTTTAAACCCTCATAGAAAAGTCCCTCTAGGATGTGTAGGCCCTTTAAGGAGAACCCGGCCATTGAGACTGGTAAATCTCAACATCTAGGAGTGGTGCTACTGCAAATTCATCTTCGTCATTTGGCTGTGTCAAAATACATTGTCGTCGCCTCTTTGCATCATGCTTTGTTTTGCCCCTTCCGACCTAACGCTGCACTTGGTGGTCTTTCTTGTGTTTCTACCAGTCTTTTGGGATGGTGTTCAAGAATTCTACTTGGGGCACTCACGTTTGCTTCCACTGTCATCTTAAAGTGCCAAATTGTTTTGTGACCTAGATGTGTATGTTACCTTGTTCAAATGACATGTGTATCAAACCACTTGGGACGTCCCAGCCTTGGCATGACATGTGTATAAAGTTAATTTGTTTGAGATCACACGATTGCATATGCCCTCAATGCATTTTCTTGCTTTGCACTCGACTTGCTCTTCATGTGCACTAAAAGGGTTGAACATGCGTTGGAGAATAATCCTCCGCTCGAAAATGTTACCCACTACTTTCATGAAGTGCATCGATAGTGTTGCGTTCTGTATCCACGACCATCCCTACGTTTTGCATCAATGATTGTGCACCCTCGTGTGTTGCTCCTTCCTTGTGCTCCAAGCGAGATTATCCACTTCGTTGTATCCTTTGTGGTTGAATTGAAACAATGTCATTGTCATCCGGTCCGAGAAGCGGCTTGTTGATGAACGGGCTATACTCCTTTAGCTTCTAACATTTCATTTTGGTTTGAATTCATTTCTCACCTCGATGTACTATTGTGTCAAACTCCTCATCACTCTACACAACCGGTTCTCCTTCACAGGACTTGAGAGCATGAGTTCAGCCCCGTGGAAAATTCTTGGCATTTATCCTTGCAAAGCAAGGGCTCTCTTGCTCTTGATATTGGCCAAGTTTCAAGCAAACACTTAACCTCACCCGCTCCACTCGCTCCACGCACTCCACCCACTCCACCTCCTCTAGTCTCTTCCCCAACATTGTTTCATTCCTCATGATCTTTATTTTCAAAAATTTCGACATCATGATGCTTGTGTCAAGAATTAACTGAGAAGGTGAACTCCTTGCGTAATTATAACATGATAGGGGTTGATGAAAAATAGCCAAAACGTAGAAAGCCTTCGTGGTAGTTAGGCTGCACACCCATGGTCATCTTATTGAAAATGTACCATTTCAAGAATGAAGTCGGCCTAGTTCATGGTGTAGAGACATAGAATCCCTTAATTGAGACACATTCTTGATAACACAAAACTGTGATAACGTTTCTATCCATGCAGCAAGATTTATTTTTCTTTTTATTGTGAAGACAAAAAAAACTACATTCTTGTTTTTGTAAAAGAAATGTTTTTATCATTCAGAGCAATACAACTCGTGATTCTATCATCTGTGTCTCTTTGATGCTTCATACTCGATGATCTATTGGGATTATGAGCTTAGTATTCCACCTTAGAAAACAAATCATGAAGAATGTTTGAGAAGTTTTATGCATATCATCTTATGAAGAGAATATGGTAGATTATTTAACATGATATGAAAGTTTTCTGTATGAAAACATTGCCCATATTGATATCACGTTGAACATAATAAACAAGTCTACATCCCAGCTTTTTAGAGTGTGCTTGGATGATTTCCCCTCATGTTTTGAAAAACTCTTCGTGGAATGTCCATCCTTTCAAAGCTTTTATTTATTCTTTTCATTTTCTTATTCTAAAACATCTTCTTAAGTGATTATTGAACTACAATTTCATGAAATGCATTAGTTCCATGCAGACAACAAAGTTGTTTTCCAATTTTTTTTTCCATCAAGTCTTTTGTGGTTAGTTGGTTAGCACATAATGTGAACATTTTTGGAGTTTCAAAATATCTCTCGTTTTTCTTGTACCATTGCTACAAAAGAGGACGATTGCAAGATAATTCACTCTGAGTAATGTGACAAAATGGTTCAAGAATGATAGAAGTATTCTGTTTTCTATTTTAAGTTTAATCATTATTGCTAAAATTGTTTGACGTTGTTTTGCAGAAATATTACATTCTTATCTATTAAACAAATGCAAAGTTCTATGTGTAGTATCCATTAGTATTTTGTAGATCAAGAACGGCATGTTGATGCAAAATTTACTATAATGTGTTCATGTAGCATATAGACCTGTTACCAACATATGTGCATAGATTCTGAAACAGATGTCATTTCCTAATGTCAACATGATTTCTAACTCCGATTGCATTGGGTACAAGACACCCACTGAAAATGTCCATTTTTTGGTCAAATTTTCAGCACATTTTGGCGGGTTGCAAAATAAAAATATAGACCTAACCAATAAATAAGGCAGAGCATAATGACAGTAGCAACGTGAATTCTCAACACTTCATATAGTTTAACCTAAAAACATTTCTCATCTTGGTTTGAAAACTCTGTTTTCAAATATCGTTTTGACATTTCAGGCAAGTTAGCTAGTGCATGAATCACTGTGCTTTTCAGCCCGATGTTGCAGGATGCCTGCTCGACGAGACTTGATGGCTACTAAATGGATTGCGGGCAGCTAGCTGCTTTCACGGCTGACTCATAGCTGGCAGACGCGCCCTATGTCATCACAAGGACAGGAATCACTTGACAACAAACTTACAACCTGCAAACACGTTGCAGAAACTGTCAGATTCATTACTACTTTCCTCGAGATTGCTGTAGAAACCATAACAAGTTCTGTCTTCTGACCTCTCAATGTAACGGTGTATAGGGGTTGCGGTTTGTAGATGTCGGTTTCATTTTGTAACAATTCAGACACCAGATAAAGGGTTTGCGAAATGTGTAGCGAGGACTTTTTGTGTCCACATGTAAAGCGTTTTACATCGGACTTGCTCAACGCCGGTCTGAAGTGGTGTCCTTCTGCTAAGGTTCATTGGGATCGAGCTTAACTATGTACAAGGAGTGTGTGTTCAAATACTGAAAGCCCAAGTTCATTGGTGGGATGGTGAATGGTTGAATCGATGTCATTCAGCATTGTGCTGTTTGGACATCGCGATTGTGGTTGAACTTGGCATGGAATGCCATGCCAACGGCTTAAAATCGAGGGCAGAGATATACTGTCCTCACAAAATTCCATGAGAAAACTCTCTGGACAGCACAAGCGATACAAATGTTTGATATCAACTAGTCATCGAAAGGATCTTTGTTTCGTAGCATCTACGGTATCATTCCTACCAATACAATATCCTGTTTTATATGGCCGCTTATACATACAAATATAACAATATGCAGAGCTGTTAACGTGATAGTAGTTTTCAAGATCGGCAACTTTACATGGTATTTTGTCTTTCTGATTAGCAAAGGCAATGTACACCTTCTTCCTGAAATGCATCGCCATCAGCCCTGTCGTTCAGATTTGAAACACTATGAGCCCCACATTCAGAATTTGGGCCTACATTTGCTACCCATCGTGATGCCATTTCTTTATATACCCCTGTGTATTCCCGTTCATGTCCATTTCTCACAAGGCCCTCGATTTTCTCTCGTAAAGCGAATCCATGGAAATGTTTACTGAATAAGGTTGGAAGATTTCACATTAGTAGTTGCTGAACTCAACAGGTACTCAACAAAGAGTTTGCCTGTCAATGATCTGTGCATTCTACTCTCCAACAGACAATGAAATCACTCAGATCATACTTCTGAGTGCAAACCAAGTGTGGGGAGGGGGCTAGCTTCGCGTTAAACGTTGCAATGATTCACAATCCAACCATAGCCGTATGCTGTGGCTGGATTTTTGTGAGCGAGAGCTGCAATTCAATCAACCCACATCCTTCTCCACCCACATGTCTCGTGGATGAGCGTGGGTGGACATCGCAAAAGTAGGCGATGGAGATCAAACTTAAGGAGGGACGCTTTGTTATCTGGTACGAAAGGTTTCAGACCATATCTGCTAGATTACATTCATCTTTGAGTTATGGTTGATCGTTCCATTTGAATACACTGTGTAATGTGTGTACATTTTATATGCAATATGGTACATTCCTAGAAGTTCACGAGTGTGTAGACTCTACATAGTACATCATTTATTCAGTGAAAACACTGTTAAAATTAATAAAATACTGCTGATTTCCCGTGGATTCTTATGTATGTTATGTTTTTTATTTATTGTCTTTTGATGTAGAAGATAACGTAGATAAGTCGATAAATGATATGATGGGTACATGTGTTGTTTCTCACATATGTCGCAAACTAATCACAACACTCTGAGCTATTTCTTGACTAAAAAACCGTAGTTTAGACTATGCTCAAAATTAAAAGGGGTCGTTCTTGTCATTTTCTAGACCCTGACGAATTCTGTGGCCCCCCTCCCACCTAAAATACCTCAAGTATATCTTGGGATTGTATCTTGGTGTGTATTGTAGAAATACAAAGTGTTTGAACTTGTATATGATATCTTTCCATGTCGTCCCTTCCCCCCCCCCC
>SZWC01019193.1:9904-29570 GCA_023375785.1 Penium margaritaceum | reverse complement strand
ATTTGACATGTCTATTGGTACAGGACATGTGAACACTTCTCTGGTACTGCTTGTTTGAGTACAAGTTTATAGATTTGATACCCCTTGAGTATTCACACCGATACACCATCCCAATACACTTTCGACTTGGAGAGGGGGGATAGAGGGCTATCCATACCCCACTTCCATATTGAGAGTATATCAAGGTGGTGTAACAGAGAGTGTCCTGAATAGACACTGTGAACTACGACTTGTGTGTTTTCAATAACCACCATCCATACACATTCCATAACAGGATCCCGACAACCACTCGCGCTCTCCTAAAGCTCCTTGAGTGTATCTAGGGAGTACATCTGGGGGTGTATTGTGGAAATGCAAAGTGATCGAACTTGACTATTTCACTATTCCATGTCGTCCCCCACTCTAACCACATAGAGTGTATGAGGTGAGTATAGCGTGGAGTGTATCTAAAATGCATTCATACGTGACATGTGAACACTTCTGTGGTACACTCTCTTTGAACACAAGATTACGGAATCGATACCCCTTAGATACACACTCCAATACACTACCCCAATACACTTTTGACTTGGAGGGAGGGTAGAAGGCTATCCATAACCCCCCTTTGTATCAAGAGTGTATCAGGGTGGTGTAATGGAGAGTGTCGCGGATAGACACTTGAAGCTACAACTTGTAATTTTTTTATAACCACCATCCATACGCATTTCATGAAAGGACCTGACACCCACTCGCCTTCCCCAAAACACCTCAAGTGTATCTGAAAAGTGTATGTGGGGATGTATTGTGGAAATGTTAAGTGTTCAAACTTGTGCATTCCACTATTCCATGTCGTCTCCCCCCCCCCCCATTGTTTTGACGAGTTCCGCGGACAGGATCGGATTTCGGTGACCTAGAAGTGGGTGGGGATAGCATTTTCAACCCAATCTGTGAGGAATAAAGTTCCTCGAACCAAGGAAATGATGTGCGCAATGTTTGTTGGTGGATTCACTATCCCCACTCATAACAATCGAGCCATGGCATACAACAAGTCCTGCCATCTCAGTGGGCATGTTTTCTTCACAACTAGAGTCGTGAAAAAATAACACAAGAGTTGACAGATGCCCTAAATCCAAAGGTCCTGTTCCGACAGTCTAAAACAAAAATTGTGAGTGACACATACCATACACCCCATCCGTATGCGATGAACCCAAAGGGTTGACGGAATGTCAAAGAGTATTTTTTGTACGATGGGGCAGATGGTGAAGTGGAAACAATCGAAGAGGTTTTTGGAAACCTACTTCTTAAATTCGGGGCAAGAGAAGACCTACATTCTGAAGGTGGGGCAGATGATGACCAATGTTTCCAACTCAAGGGGAATGAGGCTACATCTTACAAAAGTCAGGGTATCCATTTTATTTCCTTTTCCAAGTTTATAAGCAAGAGAATGGAAGAGAAAATGGCATGAAGCTTGCAAACAAATGCCCAATAGCATCGACCCGCGCATATAGCTGCCATTAGTGTTAATCTCTTCATTGAAGTGAAGATGGTACGCTCTTTAAAAGGCATAGTGTTATCGTTGTGCGGCTTCTTTGATTAACAATAAAACATCCAAGATGCGAAGGATTGTTCCAGTTGTCTTATGAGGGAATAAACATCCTCCATAAATGCAACAGAGCAAGACAAAGGGACATGAACAAGAGCTTCTTTCTATGCTATCTGGATGCGCTCGCAGGTTGGCTGCTTATTACGGAATTACTCGGTCGAGGGCTCGTTCTTCAGTCAGTGACCGTTAACGACTAGTTGGTGGTATCACTGAGGTAGTTTGTGGCCAGAGCTGAACCATTGTTCAGAGTGCTTGGAACATCCAAGTGATAGGGTTTGATTGTGGTCATCTTTTTCATTTTGATAACCCCCATGAAGATGACCATTGATGTAGTTTTTGAGTTGGAGTGAAGTTTTACAAAATCAGTGGTGGTGGTGGAAAGAGAAGTCAGGCCAGGGTAGGACAAGGAGGTGGCAGATGCAGTTGATCCATGGATATCTTATAGGGTGAGGTGGTGCTTAGATGATGAAGGTGATACCCATGAGTTCATCGTTGGTGAATGGTGTGGAAGATGTTGTTCAGTGGGTCAGTTCTTGGGCACGGGTTTGGAGGATGTCGTGGAAAGTTGCGTCAGTAGTGAGGTAGACTAGTCCAAGAACGAGTTCTCTGACTTGGAACTAGTGGTCCTAGTAGAGCTCTAGAGATGTAGTGGTAGGGAAGTCCATTTTAATTTGTCCCACGAAAGGCCGGAAGTAGAGGACATCAACCACATTGCTGTGATCCATGGCAATGGTTTGGATCATATTCGTCCAGATTGGTCTCCATTCTGAGAGGTTGTGTTGTCCCAGTTCGTTGAAGTGGAGGATGCGTGAACGTTCGATGATAGAGCCCACTCTGGAGGGTTTCTCTTGGATCCAGTGTGTCATGTGGAGATGCTGGTGTTGAGGAGAGAGATGAAATGCGGTTTTTAGTCTCGGCTGCTGATGGGAGGGAACACTGATGATGACGGAGAGGGCACAGAGGCAAACCACATGCGCGGCGAAAGTTTTCAGTGTGGGCGCAAGTCATCGGAGAACGGGCAATGCGTCTTGGCAGATCCTTGTGCTGAGATGAGAATGATGTGGAAGCGAGGAAATGGATGAGGGCAAAGGCGGTTGATGGCTGCGTAAATGCAGGGGTAGAACCACGTGCGCTGCGGAAGGTTTGGTCTGGGTGCAGGTCGTCACGTGACAGGCGATGCAACCGGGCGGATCCTTGTGCCAAACACGAGATGAGAGCGGATGATGGTGAAGAAATAATCGATGGCGAAGTGTGCGCAAGGGAAAAACCACGTGTGATGCGGAGTAGGGGAGTAGAATGCGGCAAGGGGAAGGCAACAACCAACACACCGCGAGAAATCTGCTGCCGGCGTGGGTGCACGCTGCTGCAAAACAAGCAGCTAGCGCGTGTAGATGCTGATGATAGCTGATCAAGACGCGGAAAGCTATGATGGAGGAGTGGGCAAGGGGCAAGCCACATGCGCTGCAGGAAATTTCAGCGTGGGCGCAGGTTGTTGCACAGCGGGAAATGCAACCGGGCGGATCCTTTTGCTGAGTGAATAACGATGCATAAGTGGAAAAGGCAGAGGCGGCTGATGGCTAAGTGGGCGCAGGGGCGGAACCACGTGCGTTGCAAACGATGGGGATGATAAAGCAGCTGAAGTTGATGCGAAGGTGATGAGGAGGACGATGCCAGAGTAGGCAGAGGATGAGGAGGAAGTTGAGAAGAAGCTCATGGCATAACTACGGATGAAGATGATGGCCAAGGAGGAGGATACGCAGAGGCCGAGAGCGAGAGGAGTTTGGTAGTAGGATGATGATGATGATGCGGTAAGAGGTGTTGTAGTGGAGGGTAGATGGCAGACTGGCAAAGGTGACAGTGGACGAAGGGCGAGGCAACCGGTTCCTTAGTTGTCAAGAGAGTGACGGCTTGTTCCTCGGTTGGCGTGAGACCGACGAGCAGGAAGACGGTGGTGGGCGATGTCTTGATAGCTTGAGGAAAAACGACAGCAGGAGGGCATGTCGTGAGCTAGGAAGTGATGCCGGTCCGTGAGTTAGGAGAGTGACAACGTTTTCCCCAGTTGGCCCGAGATCGATGGGCAAGAAGTCTGTTGGTGTCCAATGGTCTGGTGGCGGAAGGTGATTTCCTGCTGCTGACGACAAGCAGAGGCGGCGCGGGAGAGCGGCTCGATGCGGTACATGTGAGAGGGCTGAGGAAGACGATGCAGATGAAAAGGATGATGCTGAGAAGGAAATGAAGGAGGGGGAGACACGTGCAAAGGCTGAGGTGATGAGAGTTCGCATGTGGCAGGCGGCGGGATGCTTCCACGAAGATGACTTCACATGGCGGCTTGAGAGCTGCTTACGGTGATTCCTGATGTCGAGTCACCGATTGTTTGCCACGAGCGCGAGATGGGCAAAAAGCCTTGTGAGCGTGACGAAACGTTTCTTCAGTGCGAAGAGCACTTCAGGCGGTGCTGCTGATGTTAGTTACTGGCTGAGTAGAGAGGCGCGACGTGGTAATAGAGGGAGTTGAGGAATGGAGGTCAGAGAAGTTAGACGATGAAAGTGGTAGAGAGTTGAATGGATCACAGGACACGAGGTGATGTTGCCAGTTGCTCTGATACCATGTCAAAAGAATGAGATGAGCAAAGACGGGGAGAGTAGGAGCAAGCACAAGCAACAGGAACATGCAAGCAGGTGAGTTGAGTGATAGGAGCTTGAGAGGTGCGAACAGTCCCAAGGAGTTACTTACAGAGCTGGTAGGGAGGCGAGACACCAAGATTGTGAGGTATACAAGATCTTGAGAGAGAACGTGAGTGCGAGGCAAATGATGGATGATGAGTGATGAGCGAAGGGTGACAGAGCGAAGAGTGGTGAGATGGGAATGGTTGGCAAAGGCATGAGGGGCAAGAGGCGAGCAGAGCAAGAACACGATGGTGAAGCCGCGGAACCAAAGGGAACTGGATGCAAAGAACTGTTCTGGTTGTCTCGCGAGGGAATAATCATCCTCTATATATGCAACAAAACAAGACAAAGGGACATCAGCAATGACTTCTTCCGGCGCTAATGGGACGCGCTCGCGGGTTGGCAGCTTATTAGGGAATTACTCGGGCGAGGGTCCATTGGTCAGTTGGGGACTGTTAACGGCTAGTTGGAGGTATCACCGAGTTGGTTCATGGCTGGAGCTGAACTGTTATTTAGAGTGCTTGGAATATCCAAGTGACAGGGGTTGATTATGGTCATCTTCTAAATTCTGACAACACTTACCATTGATTTGTGAGTGCTCCAGCATCTGTTGCTCATACCATTACAATCATGACAACCTTGCCCATTGCCTAACCTCAATCACTCTTTACCAACACGCTTGCATGCCCACACAATTAAGTTGCTTTACACGCAACTAGTTTTGTGGAGCTCACCAAGCTGGTAGAGCATGGTGTCTTAGAATTTTGTTATCTTCCTTTTAATGGCACAATGATGAAAGCCAAGTGGGCCGTACACAAAAAGCTCATTGCCACAGAACATGTGGAATGTTTAAGGGCTCACCTTGTCGTTAAGGGCTGCTCCAATGTTTTATGCATCAACTTAGCTGACACATATGCCCCTGTCGGTCTGTTTATGACAAGTGGCATCGTTATATGTGCTGCTACTAACGTATAATGAAAAAATCATTTCTCCACCGTAGACTTGAAGAGAAGATTTACATAATCCAACCTCCTACCTTCTCTGATGGCACAATGAAAGGGCATCTGGCTCTGTCGAGCGATGTACGTTCTCTGCTTGTCTCCTCATTTTTGGAACAAGGAACTGTCATCCAACCTAATCCATGGTGGTTGTCTTCCTACTTGGTCCAATTCCTCCCTTTCTACTAATGGCAGGTATCTTGTGCTCACTTTCATCTTGGTGTGCATTTAAAATGTCCTATCCTCAATGTCCCGCATGAAGAACCTTGGCCTCAAAATCATCTCTTAGGACGCAAATTTAGAAGACTCCCTACCTAGTCCATTGGAAGAGCTTTGTAAGACCCTAACCAACTAAGTTTTCTTCATTTCTTACCCTTCTCTCCCCCTCCCATGTACCCCCTTGCCCATACTATGGGGTACCTAGCTTGCCCTATGTTTGGCTCACGACACTGAGTTAGGTGCACTAGATTCAACCATTACCTCTCATTCAATCGTCAGTGCACACACAAACCTCACCGACATTATGTCCATGAACACCGTCGATTTGGTGAATTTTCTCGCCCAGTACAACCATGAGCCTTTTGCAATTCACCTCCATACTACAAGGTATGCCACGCATTGTTTTCTGCACTCCTCATGTGCAGACCTTATCTTCCAACCTAGGTCAACCTTGCGACTCCTTGAGGGCTTTGTAGATAATGTCTATTTCTGTGTTTACGATGCTCACAGTTATAGCGGTTTGGTCTTTGTGCTCTGAGCTACTACCATATCTGGTGCAGTGGACAACGGGGATGTTAACCTTGACACATAAGGGTGGCTAAATTCATGGTCTTGGGTGGCACTACCACTAAGGCAGTCAAGCTTAATTGTCTTCTTCGCGAGCAGTGCCTCCCAACCCCACTTATGCCACACTACATTGAGAGTGGGTTGGTCATTGGCAAGAATCTTAGTACTCTTCATTGTTGCGCCAAGCACAGCAATGTTGAGCACTGACACAACATTCCTTGCACAAAGGATGTCTACCTCCGGTTCATCCAAATGTAGCACAACTTTTTTTATTTCATCTTGTAGCCTTTTTCCAGCTACCGTTTCTTGACATACCACTACCTTTGATCTTTGTTCTCTTCCCTCATCTTTTTGACACTCATGAATTCTTCAGAATTAAATGAGCTTATATCTCTCTTAGCATGTTGATCCTGTGTAGGTCCAACCTTGCATGTTTCCCTTTGTAGATGGCTGGTCACTTCCCTTTGGTTTCTGTCAATAACCTTGTCTCGTCACTCTTCTCCCCTAGCATCCCTCTTATGCCCTCTTTGTGCCTCATTTGTCATGTGATTTTGGTCATTGGGGTGCAAGCCCTTGACTCTCTCGTCAGGAAATCCCCCTCTTCCCTGGTCAAGTGCAAGGCTTTGCTATTTTGAGGGGTTTCATGGCTGGGTTATTCAAGATTGGTACTCGTAGCATGATCCTTATGTGGGGTGCTTTTGGGAGAGTCGTTTTTGGAAAGATGCTCAAAGATGGGTGCTCCTTGCCTTGTGCTTTGTGCGTGAGTTTTTGGTGAGGTGATTTTGGATGGGAGCTTCAGTATGGGTACTTTTGGATTGATGCACTAGATGGGATCTGTTTGCTAGGTATTTTGAGTCAAGTAAACTGGAACATTGATGGGTAAAAGCACACTTGGACACAACATTTAGCCCACACAATTAGGTAGCATATGCTTATACATATACATCATACGGAGAAGTATGTACACGGATTTGAACCCACACAGCTCACTCATGCTAAGTCTGGAAACAAGACGCGTAGTAGTAGTAGGTGTTGTAGCTGTTGTTAATCCTCCCTATATATATGTACGACTCTGTGCTAGCCATGATTGTGCAGGGCTTGCTGACTCTGAGAGCAGAGGCGACGTACAGTGAGCACATGTGTCAACACTGAGCACACCAAGCATCCACTTCTCTTCCTCTCTCTGCTCGTTTCCCTCTTGGTAGCAATGCCCTAGCTCCAGGCCTTCAGCCAAGATTATTGCTAGATAAGCCATAGGGGACCTAGTGTGGCCCTGCTTTTATTTGCTCCTCCATGCTTGATGCTTGAGTTTGCAGACCTAGATGTGACCCCGAAGTCGGGGCTGGGTATTTTTGACTGACGTAGGTTGTGTGCAAACATGGAACCGGCCTAGAACCGGATTTAGGGTCGTGCGCGGGATTTCCGTGCACCAGGAAAATGAGCGCCGGCAAGCCTCACTCCCTGGCCGACGGGTGGGCTTGAGGAGCAAGCCCACCGCGTAGAACTCCTCTATGCTCGCTCCCAGCACTTACAGTTTTTTTTTACGACAGATCCATTGCCGCCCTTTACCCAACCATAACTCACTCAAACCAGCACCATTATGGACGAAACAAGTTGCAATAGATTTGTCTCATTCCCTTTAGCTGTACAAGCTTAGTAGCGCACCAAGTGCTTGTGGCAAGACTTGGGTGTAGCTTGAACCACAGGGCGTCTGCCTTGGATGCCTTCTCATTAAGGAAACTCAGTGACGATGTATGTTGTACACTATACAGGGTCTAAGTGCTAGAGGCACCACTTGGAGGTCAGGACAGTGGAGCTGGGAGTGCCTGATGGACGGCTGATCGGATTGACAATTGAAGGCATAGAGACTGAGTGACTTGATGGTCCTTTAACTAGTCTTGAGGCAGGTCTCCCTTTGGATGCTCCTGGCTAGGAGGTTACAGGGAGTCACACAACTTCTTAGGTGGGTAGTTACCTAACCACCTGGGTGGTTGCATAACCTCCGACGTAGTTGCACAACCCTCCAAATAAACTGAAGGGCATCTCGGAAGATGAAGGGTCACCATGAAGCTGAAGGGTCACTGGCAGCTGAAGGGTCACATGCTGTCAGTGAGTGGCACTCATCTTTCTATCTTTCTCTCTTATGAGGACATGAACTTCAAACCCTCATAGAAAAGTCCTTCTTGGATGTGTAGGACCTTTTAAGGAGAACCCGGCCGTTGAGACTGGTAGATCTCAACATCTAGGATTGGTGCTACTCCAAATATACCTTTGTCATTTGGTTTTGTCATAATACATTGTCGTCGCCTCTTTGCATCATGCTTTGTTTTGCCCCTTCCGACCTGACGCTCTGCTTGGTCGTCTTTCTTGTGTTTTTACCAGTCTTCAGGGCGTTTGGTGTGGTGTTCAAGAGGTCTGCTTGGGGCTTCTCACCTTTGCTTCCACTGTCATCTTAAAGTGCCAAACTGTTTAGTGACCTAGATGTGCATGTTACCTTGTTCATATGACATGTGTATCAAACCACTTGGGAAGTCCCAGCCTTGGCATGACATGTGTATAAAGTTAATTTGTTTGAGATCACACGATTGCATATGCCCTCAATGCATTTTGTTACTTTGCACTCGACTTGCTCTTCATGTGCACTAAAAGGGTTGAACATGCGTCGGAGAATAATCCTCCGCTCGAAAATGTTACCCACTACTTTCATGAAGTGCATCGATAGTGTTGCGTTCTGTATCCACGACCATCCCCACATTTTGCATCAACGATTGTGCACCCTCGTGTGTTGCTCCTTTCTTGTATTCCAAGCAAGATTATCCACTTCGTTGTATCCTTTGTGGTTGGATTGAAACAATGTCATTGTCAACCAGTCCGAGGAGCGGCTTGTTGATGGTTGGGCTATACTCCTCTAGCTTCAAACATTTCATTTTGGTTTGAATTCATTTCTCACCTTGATGCACTGTTGTGTCAAACTCCTCATCACTCTACACAACCGGTTCTCCTTCACAGGACTTGAGAGCGTGAGTTCAGCCCCGTGGAAAATTCTTGGCATTTATCCTTGCAAATCAAGGGCTCTCTTGCTCTCGATATTGGCCAAGTTTCAAGCAAACACTTAAACCTCACCCGCTCCACCCGCTGCACGCACTCCACCCACTCCACCTCCTCCAGTCTCTTCCCCAACATTGTTTCATTACTCGTGATTTTTTTTTCAAAACTTTTGGCATCATGATGCTTGTGGCAAGAATTGACTGAGAAGGTGAAATCGTTGCGCAACCATAACATGATAGGGGTTGATGACAAATAGCAAAAACGTTGAAAGCCTTCGTGGTAGTTAGGCTGCAAACCCATGGTCATCTTATTGAATATGTACAATTTTAAGAATGAAGTCGGCCTAGTTCATGGTGTAGAGACATAGAATCCCTTGATTGAGACTCTTTCTTGATAACACAAAACTGTGATAATGTTTCTATCCATGCAGCAAGATTTGTTTTTCTTTTTACTGTGAAGACAAGAAAACAACATTCTTGTTTTTGGAAAGGAAATTTTTTATCATTCAGAGCACTACAACTCGTGATTCTATCATGTGTGTATTTTTTATGCTTCATACTCGATGATCTATTGGGATTATGAGCTTAGTATTCCACCTTAGAAAACAAATCATGAAGAATGCTTGAGAGATTTTATGCATATCATCTTATGAAGAGAAGGTGGTACATTAATTAACATGATATGAAAGTCTTATGCATGAAAAAAGTGTCCATATGGATATCAAGTTCAATTTAATTAAAAAGTCTATATCCCAGCTTTTCAGAGTGTGCTTGGTTAACTTCCCATCATATTGTGAAAGTTTCTTGGTGGAATGTTCATTATTTTAAAGCTTTTACTTATTCTTTTTATTTTTGCATGCTAAATCATTTGCTTAAGTTATTATTGAACTCAATTTCATGAAATGCACATAGTTCCATGCAAGGCAACTAAGGTGTTTTCCATTTTTACTTTTGTGGATCAAGTTTTTTGTGGTTAGTTGGTCCGCACATAATGTGAACGTTTTAAGATTTTCAAAATATCTCTCGTTTTTCTTGTACCATTGCTACAAAAGACTACGATTGCAAGAGAATTCACTCTGAGTAATGTGACAAAATGGTTCAAGAATGATAGATATATTCTGTTTTATGTTTTAAGTTTAAGCATTATTAGTAAAATTGTTTGACGTTGTTTTGCACAAACATCACATTCTTATCTTCTGAACAAATGCCAAGTTCTATGTGTAGTATCCATTAGTATTTTGTAGATCAAGAAGGGCATGTTGATGCAAAATTTACTATAATGTGTTCATGTAGCATATTGACCTGTTACCAACAGATGTGCATGGATTCTGAAACAGATGTCATTTCCTAATGTCGACATGATTACTAACTCCGATTCCATTGAGTATAAGGCACCCACTGAAAATGTCCAGTTTTTTGTTGAATTTTTCAGCACATTTTGGCGGGTTGCAAGATAAAAATATAGACCTTGTCAATAAATAAGGCAGAGCATAATGACAGTAGCAACGTGAATTCTCAACACTTCATATAGTTTACCCTAAAAACAGTTCTCATCTTGGTTTGAAAATTCTGTTTTCAAATATCGTGTTGACATTTCAGGAAAGTTAGCTAGTGCATGAATAACCGTGTTTTTCAGCCGGATGTTGCAGGACGCCTGCTCGACGAGACTTGATGGCGGCTAAATCGATTGCGGGCAGCTAGCTACTTTCACGGCTAGCTGGCAGACGCTCCCTATGTCATCACAAGGACAGGAATCACTTGAGGACAAACTTACAACCTGCGAGCACGTTCTAGAAACTGTCAGAGTCATTACTACTTTCCTCGAGATTTCTGTAGAAACCGTTACAAGTTCTGTCCTCTGACCAAATGTGACGGTGTATAGGGGTTGCGGTTTGTAGATGTCTGTGTCGTTTTTGTAACGATTCAGACACCAGATATAGGGTTTGCGAAATGTTTTGCGAGGACTTTTCGTGTCCATATGTGAAGCATTTTACATCGGACTTGCTCAACGCCGGTCTGAAGTGGTGTCCTTCTGCTAAGGTTCATTTAGATAGAGCTTAACTACGTACAAGGAGGGTTCGTGCAGCAGTTTGGTGATGGTGATACTCCGCAATAGTAGGACGTGTTCGAGAAGTTTCGTTCAGAAAAAACAAACTGTGCCGCCAACGACATGCAGTGACAACGCACGTATTCTTCAGAACCATCACGTCCGAACAGACACCCCCCCCCCCGAGTGATCGATGAGTGAGCATCGCAGAGGTGTGTTTTTCACCTGTTTGGGTGTAAACTGCTCCATCGTTGGAGATCCATGTTTTCGGTGATAGTAGCAGAGAAGCATCACAACGAAACGAAAGAACCGTGGCTTTTTTACGCGCTTTTGAGCGACCAAAAAACTCTTTACCTGCGCGACAGAAAATCCAAAGCGTCAGCCAGCAAGTCAACGCAAACAAAACGAGCTCCAGAACCGACCATCCAAGCGAAACATACGGTCAATGCCATTGCCGGTAATTTTTGGCTACGGTATGCATGCCCTCACGCCTTTTTTATATGGCATGACAAACCATTTTCGAACATTTTCGACCAGTTTGAACTTCTTCGTCGATTTCAGTACGAAAGCGGCGAGTTGCATCCGTCTGTCATTTTCTCAGCAGTCAGTGGTGTTCTGGCCAGTTCCAACAGGGCTGTAGAAATAACCGCCATTGGCCGTGGATTGCACGTCGTTGTTTGCGAAAGGCAATGACAAAACAACGACATAAAGACCTAGAAGCATGTTCGACGACGTCATCCGTGATCGGCAGGTTGTGTTAAATCACCTCTTCCATCGCAGACGATCACCCTTATATCACTCCCAATATCACCATACTGCTGCACGAACCCGGATTGTGTGTTCAAATACTGAAAACCCAAGTTCATTGGTGGGATGGTGAATGATTAAATCGATGTCGTTCAGCAATGTGCTGTTAGGACCTCGCGATTGTGGTTGAACTTGGCATGGAATGCCATGCCGACGGCTTAAAATCGAGGGCACAGATCTACAGTCCTCGCGAACTTCCATGAGAAAACTCTTTGGACAGCACAACCGAAACAGATGTTTGATATCGACTAGTAATCGAAAGGATCTTCGTTTCATAGCATCCACTGTATCATTCCTACCAATACAATATCCCGTTTTATATGGCCGCTTATACTTACAACTACAACAATATGCATAGTTCTTAACGTGATAGTAGTTTTCAAGATCGGCAACTTTCAATGGTACTTTGTCTTTCTGATTCACATAGGCAATGTACCCCTTCTTCCTGAAATGCATCGCCATCAGCCCTGTCTTTCACATTTGATTCACTATGAGCCCCAAATTCAGAATTTGGGCCTATAATTGCTACCCATCATGATGCCAGTTTTTTATACACCCCTCAATATTCCCGTTCATGTCCATTTCTCACAAGGCCCTCGATTTTCTCTCGTAAAGCGAATCCATGGAAAGTTTTACTGAATATGGTTGGAATATTTCACGTTAGTAGTCGCTGAACTCAAAGGGTACTCAACTAACAGTTTGCCTATCAGTAATCAGTGCATTCTACTCGCTAAGAGTCGATGAAATGACTCGGATCATACTTCTGAGTGCAAACCAAGTGTGGGGAGGGGGGTAGCTTTGCATTAAATGTTGCAATGATTGACAATCCAGCCACGGCCGTACGTTGTGGCTGGATTTTTGTGAGCGGGAGTTGCTTTTCCACCCAACCACATCCTTCTCCACCCACATGTCTCGAGGATGATTATGGGTGGACATTGCAAAAGTAGGCGATGGAGATAAAACTTAAGAAGGGACGCTTTGTTATGTGGTGTGAAAGTTTTTTGATCACATCTCTTGTATTAAATTCATTTTTGAGCTATGGTTAATCGTTCCATTTGAATGCACTATGAAATTTGTGTACACTATATATGCAATATGGTATGTTTGTAGAAGTTCACAAGTGTGTAGACTCTACATTGTACACAATTTAGTGAGTGAAAACACAGCTAAAATAAATGAAAAACTGCTTATTTCCCATGGTTTCTTATGTATGTCATGTCTTTTGTTTATTGTTTTTAGATGTAGAAGATAACGGAGATAAGTCGTCAAATGATATGATGGGTACATTAGATGTTTCACACATAGGTTGCAGACTAATCACAACACTCTGATTTGCTTCTTGATTAAAAACACCATAGTTCAGAATATGCTCAAAATTGAAAGGGGTCGCTCTTGTCATTTTCTCAACCCTGACGAAGTCTGTGGCCCCCCTCCCACCTAAAACATCTCAAGTATTCGATGGTTGGTCCTTCTGCGTGCTGTCCGCGAGGTTCTCTTCTGGGATGTGGTCGAGGCAGTCGAGCCTTGCCCTCGTGTTCACTCGACTCGGCGCGTCCCACTCAACGTACAAAAGAACGGACGGTGTCGTTTCAACAAACAACCCTCCGCCAATGAACGTGAGACACCGATGGTCGAAAGTTCGATGCCTAACCTCTATGGACCTTTGGACCTACACGTAGGCACAAGAAACGCTCAGATTCATGAGAGAGTGGAAGGCTATGCGCAATTAGTGGACCCAGAGTTATCAACGCTGGTAGATAGATAGATTATTATGTTTATCGTTGCTACCCCTTTGCGGGGAATGGACGGTGGCACAGAGCCACATGTGACAGTGAGAGTCAGGAGGGACATCCACACACGACAAACATGGAGAGGGGCATGCATGTGCCCACTGTCAAGTGTAAAGAAGCACATAGGGGTCAAAGCAAATGAAAGTCCTAGCGAGATTCTGAGGGGGGGAGGGACTGAGCACACAAGGGCAATAAGAGCGACATGCCAATGGTGGCCAAAGAGGCCTAGTAACGGCATAACACAAATGCCGAGCTCAACTGCGCGGCGGCCAGAAGGCTGCTACATGCAACGAGCTCGCTCCATACGAATCCACCATATTGATTGATTAGCGGCTGTCATCCTGGGCTGCAGATGCTGAGGATGTGGCGTTGGCGCGAGGGAGGGGGAGCACGGGGTTGATGCCGGTAGCCCAGTTTCTGCTGCAGGTTGGGGCTGCTGTGGTAGCTGTAGTAGACCTGGAGCATACCTGCCACACAAGACGCCAAGCAGGCCTGGTCCTCGAAAGAGAGGAAGTCTTTTAGCGAGAAGCACCGCAGATCAGTAGGAAAGAGACAGGGAAACCGACCCCGCACCTCATAAAACACTGGACAGTCCCGCACAAAGTGCAACGCTGGATAAGGAAACTGGGTGGCCAGACAAGCAGAGCAGCGGCGCGATGCTAGAGGGAGGTAGAGCTCATAGGGGAGGCTGGATGTACGAAGCTGGCAGAGGGCACGCGCGTGGAAGGAGGGCATGGGAAGAGAAAGNTAGGGGGGTAGGCCAGGGGAGCGAGGTACCACAGTCTGGTAAAATAGGAGAGCCTTGGGGGTATCAGTAGTGCGGGTAGTGCTGGCGATTGGTTGCACGGGGGGGTTGGCGGTGGACAGTGTGGAAGCTGGGCTCTCAGTGCTGGGAGGGTCAGGGGTTGCAGGTGGGGGATGGGGGGAGGAAGGGTGGGGGGAGTGGGAGTGAGGGGAGGATCCAGACAGACCAGGGGAGAGGAGGATCGAGCGTAGCTTTGAGCGCGTGAAGACGTGGGACAGTTCAAACCAAGAGTCTGAGACGGGTGAGGCGCACAGGGCATGGGCAGCACGCAGGAGTGTGGTATGCCATGGTGATCGATTCTCTACATGCCAGCAGTAGGCGACATTGGCAAGACGCTCCACCGGTAGCGCTTCTAAATACGCTGCATATCTAGGGCCATAGACAAAGGGCAAGAACTGGAATGGGAGGGTGTTCGACTCAAGATGTATCAAATTGCGTGGTGTAACGTGTGTACATTTTATATGCAATATGGTACGTTTCTAGAAGTTCACGAGTGTGTAGAATCTACATAGTACACCATTAAATCAGTGAAAATACCGTTAAAAGTAATGAAACACAGCTGATTTACCGTGGTTTCTTATGTATGTTATGTTTTTTGTTTATTGTCTTTAGATGTAGAAGATAACGTAGATAAGTCGTCAAATGATATGATGGGTACATCCGATGTTTCTCACATATGTTGCAAACTAATTCCAACACTCTGATTTACTTCTTGACTAAAAAACCATAGTTTTAAAGACCATAGTTTAGTGCAATATTGATGTCTGTGGCCCCCCTCCCACCTAAAACACCTAGATTATTCGATGGTTGATCCTCCTGATTGCTGTCCGCGAAGTTCTCTTCTAGAATGTGGTCGAGGCAGTCGAGCCTTGCCCTCGTGTTCGCTCGACTCGGCGCGTCCCACTCAACGTACAAAAGAACGGACGGTGTCGTTTCAACCAACAACTTTCCGCCAATGAACGTGAGACACCGATGGTCGAAAGTTCGATGCCTAACCTCTATAGACCTTTGGACCTACACGTAGGCAAAAGACACGCCCAGATTCATGAGAGAGTGGAAGGCTGTGCGCAATTAGTGGACCCAGAGTTATCAACGCTGCTTAGAATGCTACTGCGTCCGGTGGCGTACTACCATCGAATGCCATCGCGATGAGCCACACCCTGCATGGTTAAGCGCACGATGCTCGCAATCGCATGCCAGGTTGATCCAGCTTGCAACGCTGACGGTGTGTGGCTTGAGGACCTACCCCTCTTCGGTCAGAGCCGACATTTTCTGCGGGGCCGGCTGTTGGGCGGTTCCGTGCAATCCTACAAGACATGTACGGTTGCACCTCAAAATCTCGGGTCAATTACTTCGTTAGTGACGAGTGCGCAACTTTATTGTCTTAGGTGATTCGACTCGCAACTTATTGACGAAACTGGTTCATCCCAAACACATTTTCAGTAAGTAGCCCCAGTCTCCGCAGGGCCGCTCCAATTTTTTTCACCGACCAATTTGAAATCGACCTTCTAGCCTCGAACTTACACAGTGGATTTTCCCTGTTCCGAACATGTTCTACTGAGGAATTACATGTCCAAATCATGCGACAAAGACGTTTTTTACAGACACCATACCTTAATCTAGGTCTATTGAATTAGACATTTTGCCGCATGGAAAGATAAAAATCACGCATCCACTTACGTAATAAATACAAAAGTAATACACTTAAAAACAAGAAAAGTATCTTTCATTTCATTATGAGTTTGAAAGAAGTTTCAATGATTTTGTAGCTTAAATGAAAATGAATTAAGAATAAAATAAACATAAAATGAAATTTTTGTCATTAACTCTACAATTGTAAACATTAATGTAATTAACTTGAAATGACCTGCCACTTAAATAAGAAATTTGCACCTTCATAAAAGCACATAATTATAAACTAGTAGAAATTTGGACACAAGTATATCTGTTTATGTTGTAAAAAGTACAATTTCTATTCCAATTTTGTTTTTAATATGGAGGAAGATGAAATATTTTCTTCATGTTAATAAAAACCTAAGGAAGAAATAATGAAAAAACTTATCTTAATGATAGAGTTTTTGTGATGTTTCATAAACATAGCAGTGCTATGGTTATGAATTCTGGATAAATGATGAAATGGAAACATTTTAACAGTTTTTTATTTCATAGTTCATTCCTTTCGGAGAATTGTCAACCCAGGTGAAAACTATTGTGAGGATGGTTTAAGAATTCTAATATCCATAAACATGTCACTGAATACCATTGCACGTTTTTAAGACCATAAAAAATTTTATTCATGGGAAGACTATATTGTTAAAACATATTGCTTAAGGAGGTTTTGTAAATTTATTAATTATATGAAAAATTACATTCAATATATTTTAAATTATTCTCAAAATATTTTGTTCGCATATCATATTTTTCTCATGACGAGAATTACATTTGGTCTTGAAAAAGTAAATTTAAATTCCGCTACATGTTTGGGCATATTATGATTCTTAAACCATCCTTACAAACGTTTTCACACGGGTTGAAGTTTTTTGGGAAAGGAAGTAAATATGTGTCAAAATATCCAAGATACTTAAAGTTCATCATTCATCCGGATTTAATAACCATACTAACGGAATTATTATGAAACATGACAAAACTTCTATCCTTAAGATAATTGTTTGCGTTGTTTCTTTCTTTTCATGTTCTCATAAACATGAAAAAAGCCTTTGAACTGCATCCATGTTTAAAATAACGTTAGAAGAGAAATATTACTCTTTAAAACATGAAAAGATACAATTTTGCCAATTAATGTACCATTTCCTTTTTTTTCCTTTAATGAAGACGCCAAAATGTCATTCTAATTAAAAATTTATTCCAATGATTTGTATTCGTAGAAAGCAAGTAAAACATTTTAATTTTGCTTTCATTTGATTCTTTATGAATTATCATTGAATCTACAAAATCATGGAGACTTCCCTCAGACTTAGAATGAAATGAAAAACATTTTTCTTGCTTTAAATTGTTTGATTTTCGTTTAAGAGTAAATCCCAGGTGGGATGGATTTTCAGCCAGGACCATATTAAAAACCAAAAAAAAAAGTATGACCCTTTGCATACTTTTTTGTTTATGAAAAATATTTTTCTTGCTTTAAGTTGATGCTTGATTCATTTTTTTCTGATGAGGCAAAACAGCTTATAAGATACACCTAGATTGAGGTATGGTGTCTGCAAAACGATTTGTCGTATGATTCTGCCGAATAGTTCTTCAGTAGAACATGTTCGGACTAGGGAAAACATTCTGTGTCATTTTGAGGGCAGAAGGTTGATTTCAAATTGGTCAGGGAAACAAATTGGAGCAGCCCTGCGGAGATTGGGGCTACTTACTGCAAATAAGTTTTGTGACAAACGAGTACCATTAACAAGTTGCGAGTCGAATCAACTAAGACAATTAAGTTTCGCTATCATCACTAATAAAGTAATTGTCCCAAAACTCTCCCGGATAAAGTTCCCCCCCTCCCCCCGACCCGGCCTCGCCCGCCTCTGCCCTAGCTGACATCAAGTCATTGCTCGACAGGGAGAGCGCTGAGTGCGGAGGGCGGAATGCCGTCTAAAAGTCAAAACAAGAACTGTATAGCGCAAAAGCACACTTTCCTAGAGAGAAGGGCTGATGCCCAACCAAACAAAAACTTTTTTTTCAGCCTGCCCCAGATCCTTAACGAAGAGTAAATCCCAGGTGGGAGGGATTTTCAGCCAGGACCATATTAAAAACCAAAAAAAAAAGTATGACCCTTTGCAGTGGACTTTCTGAATAACACTGCCCATGGCAATGATGTGACGATGAAGACATTATCCACACGCACTAACCGGGAACTGTGTGCATACACCATGCTATCGCATAAAACGCTAAACACGTGCAACAAATCAGGCGAAGCGGTCGCCTTTCAGCCCTGGAGACTAAGGGCCCATGCACGTACGTAACGTCTTTACGAGAATAATCATCAAAACGCACGTACAACTTTGAAGTTGAGGATATGAAAAAACCTTCTACCGATTGGGACCGACTTCTCGATCGAACAATGCGGCGAAAAGATGTTCGCATCTGAACCCAAAGGACCAAGCCGTCAACAAATACGTATATCTACCATCTAAAAAGCCATGGATCAAATACAAACACATCTACAATAACATTCTGGAAACAATTTTGAAAACATTTTGAAAGATATCGACAAAGAAGGAATTATGGGAAGACATTTGACAGTTTTCACAATAGAGAATGTGAAAGAAAATGTATTCGAGAGAGAAGGAAAATGGATACACCTTCATGATTCTGTGACATGAACAGAGAAGAAGATAACAAGAAAGTGAAGTTTCTTGATTGAACGAGAAACGATTGAGCAAAATATAGAATATTTTGAAAAAATTGAAGTGATTTGACAGAAGTTAATAGGATAAGAAGCTAAAATCAATATTTCTATAATCACGAAGATTATTTTCATGAAGGAAATACTAGTACATCTCTTACTTTATTTCCAAAATGTTACATAGTATGATATAGATGTATACATGCCTATGAAAATATGTATACTTGTGGATATAGATATAGATATAGATATGGCTATAGATATAGATATAGATATAGACATAAACATAGAAATAGATGTTCATGTATGTATCTAACTTGAAATATAGTTAAAGATATAGACAAGGATATAGATATAGATATAGATACACATATAGATATAGATATCGATGTAGATTTAGATGTAGATATAGATCTAGATGTAGATAGAGATATACATATAGATATAGATATAGATGTAGATATAGATATAGATATAGATATAGATATAGATATAGATATAGATATAGATACAGATTGAGATATAGATATAGATATATAAACGATTTTTAGAAATATAGAGATATAGACATAGATATAGACGTAGATATACATATGGATTTAGATCTTCATATAGATATACATATAGATATAGATATAGATATAGATATAGATATAGATTTAGATATAGATATAGATATAGATATAGATATAGATATAGATATAGATATACATATAGATATAGATATAGATATAGATATAGATATAGGTATAGATATAGATATAGATATAGATATAGATATAGATAT
>SZWC01019192.1:40873-51776 GCA_023375785.1 Penium margaritaceum | reverse complement strand
TTGACAGCTAGTGTTCCAAAACAATTGTTAGCCCCCTCCGACTATCTGTGACTCGTGTTGTGTGTTGCAAATGTTGACCACATGAAGTGAAATTATTTGTTCATGGTCAGTGACATATGCATACTTTGGTTGGTCACTGTGCATTGTAGCCACACTGTGCCACTTCACATTGAAGGTATTTGTACTTGCTAGTTGATAACTAGTATTCACAGACCATTATCTTCCACCCTGACCATTTGTGACTCGTGTTATGAGTTGTCAACGTTTACCACACTTAGTGATCTTGTTTGGTCATGGTCAGCGACATATGCCGACTTTGGTTGGTCATCGTGCATGGTATCCGTACCGTGCCACAACGTATTGAAGCTCCTTGTGCTTGCTATTTGATACTTGATGTTCCCAAACCATTGTTTCCCCCTCTGACCATTTGTGACTCATATTATGAGCTTTCAACGTTGACCACACAGCGGATTTCTTTGGTCAAAGGTAGTACATATGCCTACTTTGGTCGGTCATTGTGCATGGTAAGCACACCATGCTACTACTAACAGAAGGTCATTGTACTTGCTAAGAGAGTACTGATATTCCCATATCATTGTTTCCTCCCCTGACCGTTTGTCACTCGTGTTATGGTTGGTCAACGTTGACCACCCATATTGAAATTCTCCGGTCATGGTCAGTGACATGTGCCGAGTTTGGTTGTTTGGTGTGCATATTAGCCACACCGTGCCACTGGGTAGTGAAGTTCTTTGTCCTTTCTAGTCAATACATAGGGTTCCCAAACCATTGTCTCTTCTTCTAACCATTTGTGGCCCTTGTTACGAGTTGTCTATGTTGACCACGCATAGTGNACTTCTTTGGTCATAGTCAGTGACGTATGGATCCCTTGGTTGGTCACTGTGCATGCTAGCCCAACCGTGCCACTAGTTGTTGACAATAATTCTCCTTGCTAGTTGAGAACTAGTGTTCCCAATCCATGGTTTCCCCCACTGACCATTTGTGACTCGTGTTATGAGTTTTCAACATTGACCAAACACTGTGAAATCCGTTTGGTCATGGTTAGTGACATATGCCTACTTTGGATTGTCCCTGTACATGGTTACCACGCCGTGTCACTACGTATCGAAGGTCTTTGTGCTTTCTAGCTAATAGCTAGTGTTCCCAAACCATTGTTAGCCCCTCTGAATATCTGTGACTTGTGTTGTGAGTTGTCAACGTTGACCACATGAAGTGAAATTCTGTGGTCATGGTCAGTGACATATGCATACTTTGGTTGGTCACTGTGCATTGTAGCCACACTGTGCCACTACATATTGAAGGTTTTTCCACTCTCACCATTTGTGACTCGTGTTATGAGCTGTCAAAGTTTACCACACATGGTGACATTCTTTGGTCATGGTCAGTGACATATGCATACCTTGGTTGGTCATCGTGCATAATTTCCACACCGTACCACATCGCATTGAAGCTCATTGTGCTTGCTTGTTTATATTTGGTGTTCCCAAACCATTGTTTCCCCCTCTGACCATTTGTGACTCGTATTATGAGTTGTCGAAGTTGACCAGACAAAGCGGATTTCTTCCGTCAAAGGCATTACATATGCCTACTTTGGTCGGTCATTGTGCATGGTAGCGACACCGTGCTACTACTGATTGAAGGGCGTTGTACTTGCTAGGTAACAACTGATATCCCCAGACCATTGTTTCCCCCTCTGACCGTTTCTGACTCGTGTTATGGTTGGTGAACGTTGAGCACCCACATTGAAGTTATGTGGTCATGGTAAGTGACATATGCCTAATTTGTTTGCTTGGTAAACATAGTAGCCACACCATGCCACTACGTATTGAAGTTATTTGTCCTTTCTAGTCCATGCATGTGGTTCCCAAACCATTGTCTCTCCCTCTGACCATTTTTGAATTGTGTTATGAGTTGTCAATGTCGACAACGCATACTGGATTTCTTTCGTCATAGTTTGTGACGTATTCATCCTCTGGTTGGTCACTGTGCACGCTAGCCAAACCGTGCCAGTACTTGTTGATGTTCTTCATGCTTGCTAGTTGATAACTAGTATTCCCAACCAATTGTTTCCCCCTCTGACCATTTGTGACTCATGTTATGAGTTTTCAATATTGACCACACACCGTGAAATTCGTTTGGTCATGGTTAGTGACATATGCCTACTTTTGTTTTTCACTGTACATGGTTACCACACCGTGTCACTATATATTTAAGGTATTTTTGCTTTCTATATAACAGCTAGCATTCCCAAACCATTGCTACCCCCCTTTGACTATCTGTGACTCGTGTTGTGAGTTGTCAACGCTAACCACATGAAGTGAATTTTGTTGGTCATGGTGTGTGACATATACATATTTTGGTTTGTCACCGTGCATGGTAGCCACGCAGTGCCACTACATATGGAATGTATTTGTACTTGCTAGTGGATAACCAGTATGCACAAAGCATTATCTTCCACCCTGACCATTTGTGACTCCTGTTATGAGTTGTCAAAGTTTACCACACTTATTGACATTATTTGGTCATGGTCAGTTACACATGCCTACTTTCGCTGCTCATTGTGCATGGTATCCACTCCGTGCCACAACTTATTAAAGGTCCTTGTGCTTGCTAGTTGATACCTTGTGTTCCCAAACCATTGTTTCCCCCTCTGACCGGTTGTGTCACGTGTTCTGGTTGGTTAACGTTGACCACCCATATCTAAATTCTTTGGTCATGGTCAGTGACATTTGCCTATTTTGGTAGTTTGGTGTGCATAGTAGCCACACCGTGCCACTACGTATTGAAGTTATTTGTCCTTTCTAGTCCATGCATAGGGTTCCCAATCTATTGTCTCTCCCTTTCACCATTCATGACTCGTGTTATGAGTTGTTACTGTTGACCACACATAGTGGACTTCTTCCGTCATAGTCAGTGACGTATTCATCCTTTTGCTGGTCACTGTGCACGCTAGCCACACAGTGCCACTACTTCTTGAAGTTCTTTATACTTGCTAGTTGATCACTAGTGTTCCCAACCCATTGTTCCCCCCTCTGAACATTTGTTACTCATGTTATGGGTTGTGAACGTTGACCACCCATATTGAAATTTTTTGGTCATGGTTAGTGACATATGCATAGTTTGGTTTGGCCGTATACATGGTTANGTCTCCCTTTCACCATTCATGACTCGTGTTATGAGTTGTTACTGTTGACCACACATAGTGGACTTCTTCCGTCATAGTCAGTGACGTATTCATCCTTTTGCTGGTCACTGTGCACGCTAGCCAAACAGTGCCACTACTTCTTGAAGTTCTTTATACTTGCTAGTTGATCACTAGTGTTCCCAACCCATTGTTCCCCCCTCTGAACATTTGGTACTCATGTTATGGGTTGTGAACGTTGACCACCCATCTTGACATTGTTTGGTCATGGTTAGTGACATATGCATAGTTTGGTTTGGCCGTATACGTGGTTACCACGCTGTTTCACTACGTATTGGAGGTCTTTGTGATTTCTAGTTGATAGCTAGTGTTCCCCAACAATTGTTACCCCCCTCTGACTATCAGTGACTCGTGTTATGAGTTGTGTACGATGATCTCATGAAGTGAAATTTGTTGGTCATGGCCAGTGACATATGCATAATTTGGTTGGTCACTGTGCATGTTAGCCGCACTGTGCCACTATACATTGAAGGTGTTTGTACTTGCTAGTGGATAACTAGTATTCACGAACCATTATCTTCCTCCCTGACAATTTGTGACTCGTGTTATGAGTTGTCAGAGTTTACCACAATTAGTGACATTTTCGGTCATCGTGCATGGTATCCACACCGTGCCACAACGTATTGAAGGTCCTTGTGCTTGCTAGTTGATACCTGGTGTTCCCAACCCATTGTCTCCCCCTCTGACCATGTGTGACTCCGATTTTGAGTTGTTTGCTAACCACACAGAGCGGATTTCGTTGGTCAAAGGTAGTGCATATGCCTACTTTAGTCGGTCATTTTGCATTGTAGCCACAACGTCCTTATACTGATTGAAGGTCGCTCTACTTGCTAGTTGAAAACTGATATTGACAAACCATTGTTTCCCCTTCTGACCATTTGGGACTCGTGTTAGGGTTGGTGAATGTTGACCACCCATATTGAAATTCTTTCATCATGGTCGATGACATATGCCTAGTCTGGTTGTTTGGTGTGCATAGTAGCCACACCGTGCCACTACGCATTGAAGTTCTTTGTCCTTTCTAGATGGTACATAGGGTTCCCAAACCATTGTCTATCCCTCTGACCATTTGTGACTCGTGTTATGAGTTTTCAATGTTGACCATACATAGTGGACTTCTTCGGTCATAGTCAGTGACATGTGTATCCGTTGGTTGGTCACTGTGCACGCTAGCCACACCGTGCAACTACTTGTTGGAAGTATTTCTTTTTGCTAGTTGATAACTAGTGTTCCCAATCCATAGTTTCCCCCACTGACAATTTGTGACTCGTGTTATGAGGTCTCAACGTTGACCACACACTGTGAAATCCGTTTGGTCTTGGTTTGTGATATATGCCTACTTTGGTTTTTCACCGTACATGGTTACCACGCTGTGTCATTAGGTATCAAAGGTCTTTGTGCTTTCTTGTTGACAACTATTGTTCCCAAACCATTGTTAGCCCCCTCTTACTATCTGTGACTTGTGTTGTGAGCTGTACATGTTGACCACATGAAGTGAAATTCGTTGTTCATGGTCAGTGGTATATGCAAACTTTGGTTGGTCACAGTGCATTGTAGCCACACTGTGCCACTACATATTGAAGGTAGGTGTACTTGCTGGTCAATAACTAGTATTCACAAACCACTATATTCCACCCTGACCATTTGTGACTTGTGTTATGAGTTGTCAACATTTACCACACTTAATGACATTATTTGGTCATGGTCAGTGATATTTGCCTGCTTTGGTTGGTCATCGTGCATGGTATCCACACCGTGCCACAACGTATTGAAACTCCCGGTGCTTTCTATGTGATACTTGGTGTTCCCAAACCATTTTCTCCCCGTCTGACCATTTGTGACTCGTAGTATGAGTTGTCCACGTTGATCACGCAGAGCGTATTTCTTTGGTGAAAGGCAGTACACATGCCTACTATGGTCGGTCATTGTGCATGGTAGCCACACCGTACTACTACTAACTGAAGGTCGTTGTACTTGCTAGTTGAGAACTGATATTCCCATAGCATTGTTTCCTCCCCTGAACGTTTGTGACTCGTGTTATGGTTGGTCAACGTTGACCACCCATATTGAAATTTTCTCGTCATGGTCAGTGACATATGCCGAGTTTGGTTGTTTGGTGTGCATGTTATACACACCGTGCCACTGCGTATTGAAGTTCTTTGTCCTTTATATTCGATACATAGGGTTCTCAAAAAATTGTCTCTCCCTCTCACCATTTGTGACTCGTGTTATGAGTTGTCAATGTTGACCACACATAGTGGAATTCTTCGGTCATAGTCTGTGACGTATGCATCCTTTGGTTATTCACTGTGCATGCTAGCCACACCGTGCCACTACTTGTTGAAAATATTTCTACTAGCTAGTTGATAAAGATTGTTCCCAACCCATGGTTTCCCCTACTCACCATTTGTGACTCGTGTTATGAGTTGTCAATATTGACCACACATAGTGGACTTCTTCCGTCAAAGTGAGTGACATATTCATCCTTTGGTTGGTCACTGTATAGGCTAGCCACACCGTGCCACTACTTGTTGAAAATATTTCTACTAGCTAGTTGATAAAGATTGTTCCCAACCCATGGTTTCCCCTACTCACCATTTGTGACTCGTGTTATGAGTTGTCAATATTGACCACACATAGTGGACTTCTTCCGTCAAAGTGAGTGACATATTCATCCTTTGGTTGGTCACTGTATAGGCTAGCCACACCGTGCCACTACTTGTTGAAAATATTTCTACTAGCTAGTTGATAAAGATTGTTCCCAACCCATGGTTTCCCCTACTCACCATTTGTGACTCGTGTTATGAGTTGTCAATATTGACCACACATAGTGGACTTCTTCCGTCAAAGTGAGTGACATATTCATCCTTTGGTTGGTCACTGTATAGGCTAGCCACACCGTGCCACTACTTGTTGAAAATATTTCTACTAGCTAGTTGATAAAGATTGTTCCCAACCCATGGTTTCCCCTACTCACCATTTGTGACTCGTGTTATGAGTTGTCAATATTGACCACACATAGTGGACTTCTTCCGTCAAAGTGAGTGACATATTCATCCTTTGGTTGGTCACTGTATAGGCTAGCCACACCGTGCCACTACTTGTTGAAAATATTTCTACTAGCTAGTTGATAAAGATTGTTCCCAACCCATGGTTTCCCCTACTCACCATTTGTGACTCGTGTTATGAGTTGTCAATATTGACCACACATAGTGGACTTCTTCCGTCAAAGTGAGTGACATATTCATCCTTTGGTTGGTCACTGTATAGGCTAGCCACACCGTGCCACTACTTGTTGAAAATATTTCTACTAGCTAGTTGATAAAGATTGTTCCCAACCCATGGTTTCCCCTACTCACCATTTGTGACTCGTGTTATGAGTTGTCAATATTGACCACACATAGTGGACTTCTTCCGTCAAAGTGAGTGACATATTCATCCTTTGGTTGGTCACTGTATAGGCTAGCCACACCGTGCCACTACTTGTTGAAAATATTTCTACTAGCTAGTTGATAAAGATTGTTCCCAACCCATGGTTTCCCCTACTCACCATTTGTGACTCGTGTTATGAGTTGTCAATATTGACCACACATAGTGGACTTCTTCCGTCAAAGTGAGTGACATATTCATCCTTTGGTTGGTCACTGTATAGGCTAGCCACACCGTGCCACTACTTGTTGAAAATATTTCTACTAGCTAGTTGATAAAGATTGTTCCCAACCCATGGTTTCCCCTACTCACCATTTGTGACTCGTGTTATGAGTTGTCAATATTGACCACACATAGTGGACTTCTTCCGTCAAAGTGAGTGACATATTCATCCTTTGGTTGGTCACTGTATAGGCTAGCCACACCGTGCCACTACTTGTTGAAAATATTTCTACTAGCTAGTTGATAAAGATTGTTCCCAACCCATGGTTTCCCCTACTCACCATTTGTGACTCGTGTTATGAGTTGTCAATATTGACCACACATAGTGGACTTCTTCCGTCAAAGTGAGTGACATATTCATCCTTTGGTTGGTCACTGTATAGGCTAGCCACACCGTGCCACTACTTGTTGAAAATATTTCTACTAGCTAGTTGATAAAGATTGTTCCCAACCCATGGTTTCCCCTACTCACCATTTGTGACTCGTGTTATGAGTTGTCAATATTGACCACACATAGTGGACTTCTTCCGTCAAAGTGAGTGACATATTCATCCTTTGGTTGGTCACTGTATAGGCTAGCCACACCGTGCCACTACTTGTTGAAAATATTTCTACTAGCTAGTTGATAAAGATTGTTCCCAACCCATGGTTTCCCCTACTCACCATTTGTGACTCGTGTTATGAGTTGTCAATATTGACCACACATAGTGGACTTCTTCCGTCAAAGTGAGTGACATATTCATCCTTTGGTTGGTCACTGTATAGGCTAGCCACACCGTGCCACTACTTGTTGAAAATATTTCTACTAGCTAGTTGATAAAGATTGTTCCCAACCCATGGTTTCCCCTACTCACCATTTGTGACTCGTGTTATGAGTTGTCAATATTGACCACACATAGTGGACTTCTTCCGTCAAAGTGAGTGACATATTCATCCTTTGGTTGGTCACTGTATAGGCTAGCCACACCGTGCCACTACTTGTTGAAAATATTTCTACTAGCTAGTTGATAAAGATTGTTCCCAACCCATGGTTTCCCCTACTCACCATTTGTGACTCGTGTTATGAGTTGTCAATATTGACCACACATAGTGGACTTCTTCCGTCAAAGTGAGTGACATATTCATCCTTTGGTTGGTCACTGTATAGGCTAGCCACACCGTGCCACTACTTGTTGAAAATATTTCTACTAGCTAGTTGATAAAGATTGTTCCCAACCCATGGTTTCCCCTACTCACCATTTGTGACTCGTGTTATGAGTTGTCAATATTGACCACACATAGTGGACTTCTTCCGTCAAAGTGAGTGACATATTCATCCTTTGGTTGGTCACTGTATAGGCTAGCCACACCGTGCCACTACTTGTTGAAAATATTTCTACTAGCTAGTTGATAAAGATTGTTCCCAACCCATGGTTTCCCCTACTCACCATTTGTGACTCGTGTTATGAGTTGTCAATATTGACCACACATAGTGGACTTCTTCCGTCAAAGTGAGTGACATATTCATCCTTTGGTTGGTCACTGTATAGGCTAGCCACACCGTGCCACTACTTGTTGAAAATATTTCTACTAGCTAGTTGATAAAGATTGTTCCCAACCCATGGTTTCCCCTACTCACCATTTGTGACTCGTGTTATGAGTTGTCAATATTGACCACACATAGTGGACTTCTTCCGTCAAAGTGAGTGACATATTCATCCTTTGGTTGGTCACTGTATAGGCTAGCCACACCGTGCCACTACTTGTTGAAAATATTTCTACTAGCTAGTTGATAAAGATTGTTCCCAACCCATGGTTTCCCCTACTCACCATTTGTGACTCGTGTTATGAGTTGTCAATATTGACCACACATAGTGGACTTCTTCCGTCAAAGTGAGTGACATATTCATCCTTTGGTTGGTCACTGTATAGGCTAGCCACACCGTGCCACTACTTGTTGAAAATATTTCTACTAGCTAGTTGATAAAGATTGTTCCCAACCCATGGTTTCCCCTACTCACCATTTGTGACTCGTGTTATGAGTTGTCAATATTGACCACACATAGTGGACTTCTTCCGTCAAAGTGAGTGACATATTCATCCTTTGGTTGGTCACTGTATAGGCTAGCCACACCGTGCCACTACTTGTTGAAAATATTTCTACTAGCTAGTTGATAAAGATTGTTCCCAACCCATGGTTTCCCCTACTCACCATTTGTGACTCGTGTTATGAGTTGTCAATATTGACCACACATAGTGGACTTCTTCCGTCAAAGTGAGTGACATATTCATCCTTTGGTTGGTCACTGTATAGGCTAGCCACACCGTGCCACTACTTGTTGAAAATATTTCTACTAGCTAGTTGATAAAGATTGTTCCCAACCCATGGTTTCCCCTACTCACCATTTGTGACTCGTGTTATGAGTTGTCAATATTGACCACACATAGTGGACTTCTTCCGTCAAAGTGAGTGACATATTCATCCTTTGGTTGGTCACTGTATAGGCTAGCCACACCGTGCCACTACTTGTTGAAAATATTTCTACTAGCTAGTTGATAAAGATTGTTCCCAACCCATGGTTTCCCCTACTCACCATTTGTGACTCGTGTTATGAGTTGTCAATATTGACCACACATAGTGGACTTCTTCCGTCAAAGTGAGTGACATATTCATCCTTTGGTTGGTCACTGTATAGGCTAGCCACACCGTGCCACTACTTGTTGAAAATATTTCTACTAGCTAGTTGATAAAGATTGTTCCCAACCCATGGTTTCCCCTACTCACCATTTGTGACTCGTGTTATGAGTTGTCAATATTGACCACACATAGTGGACTTCTTCCGTCAAAGTGAGTGACATATTCATCCTTTGGTTGGTCACTGTATAGGCTAGCCACACCGTGCCACTACTTGTTGAAAATATTTCTACTAGCTAGTTGATAAAGATTGTTCCCAACCCATGGTTTCCCCTACTCACCATTTGTGACTCGTGTTATGAGTTGTCAATATTGACCACACATAGTGGACTTCTTCCGTCAAAGTGAGTGACATATTCATCCTTTGGTTGGTCACTGTGCATTGTAGCCACAATGTGCCACTACTTGTTGAAGGTATTTGTACTTTCTAGTCGATAACTAGTATTCACAAACCATTATCTTCCACCCTGACAGTTTGTGACTTGTGTTATGAGTTGTGAGAGTTTACCACACTTAGTGACACTATTTGGTCATGGTCAGTGACATATGCCTACTTTGGTTGGTCATTGTGCATGGTGTCCACACCGTGCTACACCTTATTGAAGGTCCTTGTGCTTGCTAGTTGATACCTGGTGTTCCTAAACCATTGTCTTCTCCTCTGACCATTTGTGACTCCTGTTATGAGTTGTCAACGCTGACCACTCACACGGATTTCTTTGGTCAAAGTTAGTACATATGCCTACTTTGGTCGGTCATTGTGCATGGTAGCCACACTGTGCTTATACTTATTGAAGGTTGCTGAACTTGCTAGTTGACGACTGATATTCAGAGACCATTGTTTCCCCCTCTAACCATTTGTTACTCCTGTTATGGTTTGTGAATGTTGACCACCCATATTGAAATTCTATTATCATGGTTGGTGATATATGCCTAGTTGGTCATTTGGTGTGCATAGAAGCCACACTGTCCCACTACGCATTGAAATTCTTTGTCCTTTCTAGTCGATACATAGGGTTCCCAAACCACTGTCTCTCCTTTTGACCATTTGTGACTCGTTTTATGAGTTGTCAATGTTGACCACACATAGTGAACTTCTTCGGTCATAGTCAGTGACGTATACATCCTTTGGTTGGTCACTGTATAGGCTAGCCACACCGTGCCACTGCTTGTTGAAGGTCTTTGTACTTGCTAGTTGATAACTAGTGTTCCCAGCCCATTGTTTGCCCCTCTGACCATTTGTGACTCGTGTTATGCGAGTCACATACTGTGAAATGCTTTTGGTCATGGTTAGTAACATATGCCTACTTTGGTTTTTCTATGTACATGGTTACCACGCCGTATCACTACGTATCAAAGGT
>SZWC01019192.1:8147-33384 GCA_023375785.1 Penium margaritaceum | reverse complement strand
TTACCCCCCATCTGACTATCAGTGACTCGTGTTGTCAGTTGTCAACGCTGACCACATGAAGTGAAATTCGTTGGTCATGGTCAGTGACATATGCATACTTTGGTTGGTCACTGTGCATGGTAGCCACGCTGTGCCACCACATATTGAAGGTATTCATACTTGCTAGTCGATAACTAGTATTCACAAACCATTATCTTCCACCCTGACCATTTGTGACTCGTGTTATGAGTTGTTAGAGTCTACCACACTTAGTGACATTATTTGGTCATGGTTAGTGACGTAGGCCTACTTTGGTTGGTCATCGTGCATGGTATCCACACCCTGCCACAACTTATTGAAGGTCCTTGTGCTTGCTAGTTGATACCTGGTGTTCCCAAACCATTGTTTCCCCCTGTGACCATCTGTGACTCCTATTACGAGTTGTCAACGATGACCACACACACTGGATTTCTTTGGTCAAAGGTAGTACATATGCCTACTTCGGTCGGTCATTGAGCATGGAAGCCACACTGTGCTTATATTGATTGAAGGTCGTTGCACTTGCTAACTGAGAACTGATATTCACAGCCCATTGTTTCCCCCTCTGACCGTTTGTGACTCGTGTTATGGTTGGTGAATGTTGACCGCCCATATTGAAATTCATTCATCATGGTCGGTGACATATGCCTAGTTTGGTTGTTTGGTGTACATAGTAGCCACAACGTGCCACTCTGCATTGAAGTTCTTTGTCTTTTCTAGTCAATACATAGGGTTCCCAAACCATTGTCTATCCCGCTGACCATTTGTGACTCGTGTTATAAGTTGTCAATGTTGACCATACATAGTGGATTTCTTCGGTCATAGTAAGTGATGTGTGCATCCTTTGGTTGGTCACTGTGCATGCTAGCCACACCGTGCCACTACTTGTTGAAAATATTTCTACTTGCTAGTTGATAACTAGTATTCCCAACCCGTGGTTTCCCCCACTGGCCATTTGTAACTCTTGTTATGAGTTTTCAATGTTGACCACACACTGTGAAATCTGTTTGGTCATGGTTTGTGACATATGCCTACTTTGGTTTGTCACTGTACATGGTTACCACGCCGTGTCATTACGTATCAAACGTCTTTGTGCTTTCTTGTTGACAGCTGGTGTTCCGAAACCATTGTTAGCCCCCTCTGACTACGTGTGACTCATATTGTGAGTTGTAAGTGTTGACCACATGAAGTGAAATTCTTTGTTCACAGTAAGTGACATATGCATACTTTGGTTGGTCGCTGTGCATTGTAGCCACACTGTGCCACTACATATTGAAGGTATTTGTACTTGCTAGTCAATTACTAGTATTCAGAAACCATTATCTTCCACCCTGACCATTTGTGACTCGTGTTATGAGTTGTCGAAGTTTACCACAGTTAGTGACATTATTTGGTCATGGTCAGTGACATATGCCTACTTTGGTTGGTCATCGTGCATGGTATCCACATCGTGCCACAACGTATTGAAGCTCATTGTGCTTGCTATTTGATCCTTGGTGTTCCCAAACCATTGTTTCTCCATATGACCATTTGTGACTTGTATTATGAGTTGTCAACGTTGACGACACACATCGTATTTCTTTGGTCAGAGGCAGTACATATGCCTAATTTGGTCGGTCATTGTGGATGGTAGCCATACCATGCTACTACTGACTGAAGGTCGTTGGACTTGCTCGTTGAGAATTGATATTCCCATAGCATTGTTTCCTCTACCGACCTTTTGTGACTCATCTTTCACGCCGTGTCACTACGTATCGAAGGTCTTTGTGCTTTCTAGTTTAAAACTAGTGTTCCCAAACTGCTCTTAGCCCCTCTGAACATCTGTGACTCGTGTTGTGTGTTGTCAACATTGACCACATGAAGTGAATTTCTTTAATCATGGTCAGTAACATATTTATACTTTGGTTGGTCACTGTGCATTGTAGCCACACTGTGCTACTACATATTGAAGGTATCTGTACTTGCTAGTCGATGACTAGTATTAAGAAACCATTATCTTCCACTCTCACCATATGTGACTCGTGTTGTGAGGTGTCAAATTTTACCACACATGGTGACATTCTTTGGTCATGGTCAGTGACATGTGCATACCTTGGTTGGTCATCATGCATGGTATCCACACCGTGCCACAACATATTGCAGGTCATTGTGCTTGCTAGTGGATACCTGGTGTTCCCAAACAACTGTGTCCCCCTCTGACTATTTGTGACTCGTATAATGAGTTGTCAACGTTGACCACACGCGGCGGATTTCTTTGGTCAAAGGTAATGCATATGCCTACTTTGGTTGGTCATTGTGCATGGTAGCCACACCGTGCTACTACTGATTGGAGGGCGTTGTACTTGCTAGATGAGAACTGATATTCCCGGACCATTGTTTCCCCCTCTGACCGTTTGTGACTCATGTTATGGTTGGTGAACGTTGACCACCCATATTGAAATGCGTTGGTCATGGTCAGTGACATATGTCTAGTTTGTTTGTTTGGTGTGCATAGTAGCCACACTGTGCCACTACGTATTGAAGTTATTTTTCCTTTCTAGTCCATTCATATGGTTCCCAAACCATTGTCTCTCCCTATGACCATTTGTGACTCGTGTTATGAGTTGTGAATATTGACCACGCATACTAAATTTCTTCAGTCATAGTCAGTGTCGTGTTCATCCTTTGGTTCGTCACTGTGTAGGCTAGCCAAACCGTGCCACTACTTGTTGAAATTCTTTGTACTTGCTAGTTGATAACTAGTGTTCCCAACCCATCGTTTCCCCCTCTGACCATTTGGGACTCGTGTTATGAGTTCTCAATATTCACCACACACTGTGAAATTCCTTAGGTCATTATTAGTGACGTATGCTTACTTTGGTTTGTCATTGTACATGGTTACCACGCTTTGTGACTACATATTAAAGGTATTTGTGCTTTCTAGCTAATAGCTATTGTTTCCAAACCATTCTTACCCCCCTTTGACTATCTGTGACTTCTGTTGTGAGTTGTCAATGCTGACCACATGACGTAAAATTCATTGGTCATGGTCAGGGACATATGCATACATTGGTTGGGCACTGTGCATGGTAGCCACGCTGTGCAACTACATATTGAAGGTATTTGTACTTGCTAGTGGATAACTAGTATTCACAAACCATTATCTTCCACCCTGACCATTTGTGAATCGTGTTATGAGCTGTCAAAGTTTACCACACTTAGTGACATTATTTGATCATGGGCAGTCACATATGCCTACTTTGGCTGGTCATCGTGCATGGTATCCACACCGTGCCACAACTTATTGAAGGTCCTTGTGCTTGCTAGTTGATACCTGGTGTTCCCAAACCATTGTCTCCCCTCTGACCATTTGTGACTCCTATGATAAGTTGTCAACGCTGACCACACACAGTGGATTTATTTGGTCAAAGGCAGTACATATTCTTACTTTGATGGCTCATTGTGCATGGTAGCCACAACGTGCTTTTACTGATTGGAGGCCAATACACTTGCTGGTTGAGAACTGATGTTCCCAGACCATTGTTTCCCCCTCTGGCCGTTTGTGACACGTGTTATGGTTGGTCAACGTTGACCACCCATATTGAAATTCGCGGGTCATGGTCATTGACATATGCCTAGTTTGGTTGGTTGGTGTGCATAGTAGCCACACCGTGCCAGAACATATTGAATTTTGTTTTCTTTCTAGTCGATACATAGGGTTCCCAAACCATTGTCTCTCCCTCTGACCATTTGTGACTCGTGTTATGAGTTGTGAATGTCGACCACACATAGTGGACATCTTCGGTCATAGTCAGTGACGTATGCATCCTTTGGTTGGTCACTGTGCAAGCTAGCCACACCATGCCACTGCTTGTTGAAGGTCTTTGTACTTGCTAGTTGATAACTAGTGTTCCCAACCCGTTGTTCCCCCCTCTGACTATTTGTGACTCGTGTTATGCGTTTTCAACGTTGACCACACACTATGAAATTCTTTTGGTCATGGTTAGTGACATATGCCTACTTTGGTTTGTCATTGTACATGGTTACCACGCCGTGTCACTACGTATTGAAGGTCTCTGTGCTTTCTAGTTGATAGCTAGTGTTCCCAAACCATTGTTACCCACTCTGAATGTCAGTGACTTGTGTTTCGAGATGTCAATATTCACCACATGAAGTGAAATTATTTGGTCATGGTCAGTGACACATGCATACTTTAGTTGGTCACTGTGCATTGTAGCAACACTGTGCCACTGCACATTGGAGGTATTTGTACTTGGTAGTTGATAAATAATATTTACAAGCCATTATCTTCCACTCTGACCATTTGTGATTCGTGTTATGAGTTGTCAAAGTTCACCACACATGGTGAAATTCTTTGGTCATGGTCAGTGACATATGGTTGGTCATCATGCATGGAATCCACACGGTGCCACATTGTACTGAAGGTCATTGTGCTTGCTAGTTGATACCTGGTGTTCCCAAACATTTGTTTCCCCCTCCGACCATTTGTAACTTGTGTTATGAGGTGTCAACGTTGACCATACAAAGAGGATTTTTTTGGTCAAAAGCAGTACATATGCCTACTCTGGTCGGTCATTGTGCATGTTGCCACACCGTGCTACTACTGATTGAAGGTCGTTGTACTTGCTAGTTGAGAACTGATATTCCCGGACCATTGTTTCCCCCTCTGACCGTTTGTGACTCTTTTTATGGTTGGTGAACGTTGACCACCCATATTGGAATTCATTGGTCATGGTCAGTGACATATTTCTAGTTTGGTTTTTTGGAGTGCAAAGTAGCCACACCATGCCACTGCTTGTTGAAGGTCTTTGTACTTGCTAGTTGAGAACTGATATTCCCGGACCATTGTTTCCCCCTCTGACCGTTTGTGACTCTTTTTATGGTTGGTGAACGTTGACCACCCATATTGGAATTCATTGGTCATGGTCAGTGACATATTTCTAGTTTGGTTTTTTGGTGTGCAAAGTAGCCACACCATGCCACTAAGTATTGAAGTTATTTGTCCTTTCTATTCCATGCATAGGGTTCCCAACCCATTCTCTCTCCCTCTGACCATTCGTGACTCCATTTATGAGTTGTCAATCTTGACCACACATCGTGGACTTCTTCCGTCATAGTCAGTGACGTATTCATCCTTTGGTTGGTCACTTTTCATGCTAGCCATACCATGCCACTACTTGTTGAAGTTCTTCATACTTGCTAGTTGATAACTAGTGTTGCCAGCCCATTGTTTCCCCCTCTGACCATTTCTGACTCGTGTGATGAGTCTTCAATGTTGACCACACACCGTGAATTTCATTGGTCATGGTTAGTGACATATGCCTAGTTTCGTTCGTCACTGTACGTGGTTACCATGCCGTGTCACTACGTATTGAAGGTCTTTGTGCTTTCTAGTTGATAGTCAGCATTCCCATACCATAGTTACCCCCCTCTGACTATCAGTGACTTGTGTTGTGAGTTGTGAACGCTGACCTTATGAAGTGAAATTAGTTCGTCATGGTCAGTGACATATGCATACTTTGGTTGGTCACTGTGCATGGTAGCCACGCTGTGCCACTATATATTGAAGGTATTATCACTTGCTAGTCGATAAATAGTGTTCACAAACCATTTTCTTCCACCCTGACTATTTGTGACTCGTGTTATGAGTTGTCGGAGTTTACCATACTTAGTGACATTGTTTTGGTCATGGTTAGTGACATATGCCTACTTTGGTTAGTCATCGTGCATGGTATCCACACCGTGCCACAACGTATTGAAGGTTCTTGTGCTTGCTAGTTGATACCTGGTGTTCCCAAACCATTGTCTCCCCATGTGACCATTTGTGACTCCTATTATGGGTTGTCAACGCTGACCACACACTGCGGATGTCTTTGGTCAAAGGTAGTACATATGCCTACTTTGGTCTGTCATTGTGCATGGTAGCCGCACCATGCTCATACTGATTGAAGGTCATTGTACATGCTAGTTGAGAACTGATATTCACAGACCATTGTTTCCCCCTTTGACCGTTTGTGACTCATGTTATGGTTGGTGAATTTTGACCACCCATATTGAAATTCCTTTATCATGGTAAGTGACATATGCCTAGTTTGGTTGTTTGGTGTGCACAGTAGCCACACCGTGCCACTACACATTGACGTTTTCTGTCCTTTCAAGTCAATACATAGGGTTCCCAAGCCATTGTCTCTTCCTCAGACCATTTGTGACTTGTGTTATGAGTTGTCAATGTTGACCATACATAGTGGACTTCTTCGGTCATGGTCAGTGACGTGTGCATCCTTTGGTTGGTTACTGTGCACACTAGCCACACCGTGCCACTACTTGCTACTTGATAACTAGTATTCCCAACCCATGGTTTCCCCACGGACCATTTGTGACTCGTGTTATGAGTGTTCAACGTTGACCACACTCTGTGAAATCCGTTTGGTCATGATTTTTGACATTTGCCTACTTTGGCGTGTCACTGTGCACTGTTCCCAGGCCGTGTCATTACGTATCGAAGGTCTTTGTGCTTTCATGTTGACAGCTAGTGTTCCCAAACCATTGTTAGTCCCCTTTGACTATTTGTGAATCGTGTTGTGATTTGTAAATGTTGACTACAGGAAGTGAAATTCTTTGTTCATGGTCTGTGACATATGCATACTTTGGTTGGTCACTGTGCATTGTAGCCACATTGTGCCAATAGATATTGAAGGTATTTGTACTTGCTAGTCGATAACTAGTATTCACAACCCATTATCTTCCACCCTGACCATTTGTGACTCGTGTTATGAGTTGTCAAAGTTTACCACACTAAGTGACATTATTTGGTCATGGTCAGTGACACATGCCTACTTTGGTTGGTCATCGTGCATGGTATCCACACGGTGCCACAACGTATTGAAGCTCCTTGTGCTTGCTATTTGATACTTGGTGTTCCCAAACCATTGTTTCCCCCTCCGACCATTTGTGACTCGTATCATGAGTTGTGAATGTTGATCACACACAGCGGATTTCTTTGGTCAAAGGCAGTACATATGCCTACTTTGGTCAGTCATTGTGCATGGTAGCCACACCGGGTTACCCTGACTAAATTTCGTTGTACTTGCTGGTTGAGAACTGATATTCCCATAGCATTGTTTCCTCCCTTGACCGTTTGTGACTCGTATTCTGGTTGGTCAACGTTGACCACCCATATTGAAATTTTCTTGTTATGCTCAGTGACATATGCCAAGTTTGGTTGTTTGGTGTACATATTAGCCACACCGTACCATTGCCTATTGAAGTTCTTTGTCCTATATAGTCGATACATAGGGTTCTCAAACTATTGTCTCTCCCTCTGACCATTTGTGACTCGTGTTATGAGTTGTCAATATTGACCACACATAGTGGACGTCTTCGGTCATAGTCAGTGACGTAGGTATCCTTTGGTTGGTCACTGTACACGCTAGCCACGCCGTGCCACTACTTGTTGACAATGTTTTTACTTGCTAGTTTATAACTAGTGCTCCCATCCCATGATTTCCCCCACTGACCATTTGTGACTCGTGTTATGAGTTTTAAACGTTGACCACACATTGTGAAATCCGTTTGGTCATGGTTAGTGTCATATGCCTACTTTGGTTTGTCCCTGTACATGGTTACCACGCCGTGTAACTATGTATCAAAGGTCTTTGTGCTTTCTAGTTGATAGCCAGTGTTCCCAAACCATTTTTAGCCCCTCTGAATACCTGTGACTTGTGTTGTGAGTTGTCAACGCTGACCACATGAAGTGAGTTTGTTGGTCATGGTCAGTGACATATGCATACTTTGGTTGGTCACTGTACACGCTAGCCACGCCGTGCCACTACTTGTTGACAATGTTTTTACTTGCTAGTTTATAACTAGTGCTCCCATCCCATGATTTCCCCCACTGACCATTTGTAACTCGTGTTATGAGTTTTAAACGTTGACCACACATTGTGAAATCCGTTTGGTCATGGTTAGTGACATATGCCTACTTTGGTCAGTCATTGTGCATGGTAGCCACACCGTGCCACCACTTATGGAAGGTCTTTGTACTTGCTAGTCGATACCGAGTATTCCCAAACCATTTTTTCACCCTTTGCCCATTTTTGACTTGTATTATGAGTTGTGAACGTTGACCACACACACCAAACGTCTTTGGTCACGAGCAGTGATGTATGCCTACTTGGATACGTCATTGTGGACGGTAGTCACACCATGCCAGTACATAGGAAAGATCTTTGTACTTGCTAGAAGATACATAGTGTTTTGTAACCATGTTTTCCCCCTGTGACCATTTGTGACTCATGTTATGGGTTGTGAACGTTGACCACCCATATTGAAATTCTTCGGTCATGGTAAGTGACATATGCCTAGTTAGGTTTGTCACTGTACGTGGTTACCACGCTGTGTCACTACGTATTGAAGGTCTTTTTGCTTTCTAGTTGATAGCTAGTGTTCCCAAACCATTTTTACCCCCCTCTGACTATCAGTGACTCGTGTTGTGAGTTGTCAACGCTGACCACATGAAGTGAGTTTGTTGGTCATGGTCAGTGACATATGCATACTTTGGTTGGTCACTGTGCACGGTAGCCACGCTGTGCCACTACATATTGAAGGTATTTGTACTTGCTAGTCAATAACTAGTATTCACAAACCATTATCTTCCACCTTGACCATTTGTGACTCGTGTTATGAGTTGTCAAAGTTTACCAAACTTAGTTGTTGACATGGTGTGCCCCTTGCCATGAGTGCCGTTGAGTGTACTCCCTGAGTTGACCACTGAGGAGTGGTTGAACACCTAATCTGACTTTAGATTTGGATTTCTTGGATTTTTCCATACAGGAGCAAGCTTTGAATTGCTCGATTTGAGTGAGTATTCAGAAAGATAGCCTAGCCCGAAAATTGGGTGTTTGGGTGGTGGAATCTGGTACCCGCCATGGCTGGCGGGATAATCCACCGTCAGTGATCCGAGTTCGTCCCCAACGAGCTCCAAATGCACCAGGGCCATAAAGGAAGCAACCAGAGATTTCTCCTTGACCAGGGTGAACTTCTCCTTGACTTCTAGGCGAGGAAAGGCGCTTCGACGGTTCATCGTCGAAGCGCCTCTTGTTGCCTAGCGTGCAAGGCAAGGTTGGCGGCTCCACCAAGGGTCACTTCGACGGCCGTAGCAGGGGCTCTACTGCTCGGTTTTGGGCGTGCTTGGATGCGTTGGAAGGCATAGATCACAGGCTATAAGGATCTGATGTAATCTTACTATGCTAAGCAACACAAATGTGTTTCGATTCAGTTCTACTGAATGCAACATGTTCTACCCACTCACATCCGTGATTTTTGTGCTCCACACTCTTCACCATTGGTGTCCCTTGGATGCCCCAAACCTTGGTAGCGTGCATCAGCAAGAGCTAGGCATCCTTGAGGATGCCTCCACACCCACTAGAGCCAATAAAGGGTTATGGGCCCACGTGCCTAGAAGGACCCTAGCTCTACAACGTTCACGATACCGCCGTGCGCCATGGCACCGACCGAGCAAGAGAGCATCGGCGTCTCCAAGTTCGACGGGCTTGGCTTCCACTCTTCCTCGTACTCAGTCCATACCTGCCGCAGGTCTGAAAGCTGTGCCTTGAGCTGCTGTAGTTCTGAAGTGAAACGAGTCACCTCTGCACGCGTCGCCCGGAGGATTCGCCCCAGTTATGCGCGTTGGTCAATTAGACGTTGTCCTTCAACTGCGGGCGGGTCATCCTCTCTTTCAGGGGCCTCGTTCCACGTATCTTGTAGGCGTTGTACCTCCCTAATCCTTGCTTGGATAGTTGATGCATGTGTCGCCTGTTGTTGGATACGCTGTTGGCTGTCGTTGCGGGAAAATTCACACGCAGAGAGGGCAGTCCTGATTTGCACCAGGTTGGCAGCAGAACTGCGCACATGGTCCGCATACGACCTCAGCCATGTCGTGTGTTGCTCCCAGAGCCTCTCCACTCTTCCCGCCCATGTTTGATTCTGAGTGATATGGTGTGCAAAAGCCTGCCACATTGCTTCGCCGCCGTGGGGGTCAGGTACCGCCGGTGAAGGTGGCGGTGCCGGGCAGGGGTCGTCCATGCCCGAGTCTGTGAGAAGGTCTGCAGCCTCGGCCATGGTGAGAAAAGCTGCAAGCGCATGGGCTTCCAACGCAAGGGTAGCGCAAGGGTAAATGTCGTGAACTGCGTGAACAAGAATTTAAGGGTTGCCATCGGGGTCCTTGAACCGGTGCCCGGACGGTTCGGGTTGGCCGGGCGGGATGGGCGTGCCGCCGTGGTCGTCGGAGAGCGAGGGGCATGTCAGGCTCTAGGTCGCGTTGACGCGTAAGAGGGTCACCTCGGATCCCCGTTGATTGTGTGGCGATGTGTTCCCCTAGGAGAATGATGTCCTCCGAGGTTTCCGCTGTCACCTGCATGTGTTGCGCGATGCGAGCATGCGCTCCTGTTGGATACAGTGCATGATCCTCCGGAGAGTCGCTGCTATCTGAGGACAATGCTGGTGCGCCAGCGACGAGTCTCATGAAGCTTGTGCCGGTGGATTGATCGTCCGCATGCGTTGAGCGGTTGGGGGAGGAGGTCTGCCCCGTCAGCAATTGAGCATGCCGCTGAGGTGGCACTTCTGTTGCTTCGAAGTGGAGCGAGACGTACGATGGCGCCCTGTCATCATCGTGCAGCGTCATGCATTTGCCCCCGAGTAAAATTATCACGTCGCATGCCATCAACCAGTCGTTTGCAAGGAGGTAATCATACGTGGAGGTTTCACACACTTGTACCGGCAAGCTCCGGTGGATATTTCCAACCTGAAGGGGAAATAAATTAATTTGACCCTCGGATTGGGTGATCTCTCGTCCCGCGGTGCCAAAGCAGAGATTTACAGCTCGAACGAGGTTTGACCAATTAAACCGACGGATGACGCGCATGGAGACTGTGGTATGCGTTGCAGTAGTATCCATGATGGCGATGAACTTTACGCCAGCAATCCAGACCGAGCATGAGACAACTGTACAGGTGTACTCCTGCATCGGTTGACGGCAGAGCGTCATGGGTCGCCATGCAAGAGCTCCCGCCTCGATGATCTCATGGATAGTCCGTCGGGTCCCATTGACATGATCCTTCATCATGCGGTGACCTGGCGACTGGAGCCAACCGTTGACTCTCCAGCCGGATGATGCCAACGCGGTGTTGATTTCCTCGAAGAAGGTCTCCAACTGTGTGATTTGCCCTGGGAGATGGGTAAGGACATCCATCCAAGGTAGCGCGAGGTGAGTTCGATCGAAGAATTGCCGGATGGCGTCCGCCGCTAGTGAACGGACCTTGCTTGTTGGCGGCGGCGCCATAACTGGCGGGGTGCGCATCGTGGGTGTAGGAGCAGAGTCGCGCCTCATGTGGCGAAGCCAGTCCCCGTATTCCTTGTGCGTCCACCCAGGTGCATCGTTGAAGAGGTCAGTCTTGCGTCGTACATTGATGTGGCCCACGTCGTTATCATGTTGAGGAAAGCCGTCAAGAGGGTATGCCGAGCGGTACTCCTCAGCGGTGAGATCACGTGCTTGACCCTGAATCAGAACAGCCTTGCCAGAAGGGGGCTCGGGCGGAGGTGGGCCACCTCCGTGTGATGGTGTTTCGAGGGAACCACGGTCTTTCCATCCTTCCCATGGTAACCGGCTAAGGGCATCCGCGTTGCGATTTGCGAATGCTGGTTGGTACTTTATCGTGAGGTTGTATCCTTGAAGAAGCAAGGCCCATTTGCTGAGGATTCCTTCATGATTCTGCGCAGTGAGCAGCCATTGGAGGGCCTGATGATCCGTGAGGATGGTGAAGGGTTTGCCATGTTTGACGTAATCGCGGTAGAACTGGATAGCCCACAGCACTACCAGACATTCTCCCTTCACCGGAGGGTACTTAGCCTCTGCATTATTGAGTGCACGGCTGCCATTGCAGACCCCCCTCATCATGTCGTCATCTCCTTGTTGAGACGGGATGGCCCCAATGCCCTCCTGTGAGAAGTCTGTTGTGATGACGAAACGCAGGTTGATGTTTGGAAATTCCAGCATCGAGGCAGTGATGAGGCAGTGCTTGATCTCAACCCATGCAAGCTGACATGCTTCATTCCATTCAAAGGGTTCATCTTGATGGGTAAGGTGCTGCAATGGACGAACAATCTTTGCGTGGTCATGGACGATTTTGCGGTAGAAACTGACAAACCCCAGGAAGATCTTGATCTGGGATGAGGTAATCGGGCGTTTCTAGTCACGGACGGCTGCGATCTTATCTGGGTCCGTGGATATTCCCTGTGCATTTATGATGAATCCCAGGAACTCCATGCTGTCTGCCCCGATGACACACTTGGCGGCCTTCAGACGAAGGTTCGCGGAACGTAGGGCTGAGAACACAGCGTTGAGTGAAGCCATTAGCTCTTGGAAGCTAAATGCAGTGACCATGACGTCATCTACATAGTAGCATGCATTGGGAACATCACGCAACACTTGGTCCATCACGCGTTGAAACGTAGCACTGGTGTTGTGCAGCCCAAAGGGCATACGGGTGAAGGCATACAACCCGTCCGGAGTGATGAAAGTCGTTTTCAGCATTGAGTTGCGATCCATGGGGATGGTATGAAAGGCCGATTTGACGTCGAGCTTGGCAAACCAACTCTTCCCGCGTTGGCGTTCTTCGATGTCAATGATAAGTGGCATGGGATATGCATCCTTAACAGTAACCTTGTTAAGGTCACGGAAGTCAACACAGGACCGTTTTGTGCCATCCGGCTTCCCCACAATCACCAAATTGGAGCGCCATGGGCTTTCCACCTCAAAGATCATACCCTGTTCTTTGAGTTCACGTAGGCCTTTGTTGATGATTTCCTTCTGGTCCTGGAGCAGACGTCGAGCTTTCTGCTTATGTGGTGGTGCGTCTCCTGTGTCAATGACATGGACTGTGTCGACCGCTCCAATCTCGGCTGACTTGACTGCAAATACTTCTTCGTTTTATGTGAGGAGCTCCTTCACCTCCTGCTTCTGCCCCTCTGTCAGGCGCCCGTGAAGCATGTGGTTCCAACGTTAGGAGTGTGGGACCGTTGGTGTTGGTGGCTCTTCGTCATCCACCAGACTATCTCCAAGATCAGGATCTGGATCCCAATAATCATAGACTTGCAAGTTGAAATCGCGGGAGCCGCTTCGTGAGATGTTAAGAGCTCTTGACTGACGTGGAGGAGGCTCATCGTCGAGGCGCAGCGAACCGATGTCGCTCATCGGTTCATCATCTGAGTCGTCTCAGCTGACATCTTCACAGAGGGTAATGTCGTTGTCACACACCAGCATTTTGCCTTTGCGTTCTGCCTCTTTGGCGGGATCAAATAGACCCGTTAGTTGCGTGGACACTGACACGGGTGAGCCATTCAAGAGCAGAGTGAGGCCAGGATGGGCAAAGGTGGTTCGCGCCCTGCCGGAGTCATTGGAGTAGCCGCTGGTCTTAGGGAGGAATAACCACGTTGGGGACTTCACCGATGGTCTGGATACTGGCCCCATCGGAAGCTGAGGTCGATCATCCGTCGGAGCAGCTTGTGCTCGTTCAAGGCACGACTGCTCCGGCGTAGGCATGCGGTCCAGCGCTTGTTCCGCCTCGGCTTGTAATGATGTATCGGGCGGGACATCGTGCTTCGAGAATGCCAGGATAGAGTTCCTGGCAGCGTGGTCTTCAGCACATGCTTCCTCCAATGAGAAGGGGTGGCCAAACTTTGTGAGCATAGATGTCCGTGGTCCCACGATTGAGGCTGCGCAGGTGGTATAACCTGATGAGGTCAGATGCATGACTCCTTCCGCGTAAAACAAAGCAGCTTGTCGAGGAACGAGATAATCTGTTCCCAGCAGGAGATCATAGGTGCGGGCCACCGTGACTTGCATGCGTATAGCTTCATGGATGAGACCCACTTGTAGGGGAAGGTCATGTAGGATGCCATGCCCCGCATCCATGCCGCCGGATGCATTCGTGAACACCTTGGTCGTTGGTTGAATCTTCTAGTGCCAGCCGACCGCTTGCAAAACCTGAAGCGTTACTGTAGTGTGGGTATCGCCAACGTCAATGATTGCCAGGAACTTCTTTCTGCATATCCACACGAAGCAGTTGTTTGCTTTATGGTGGGGAGCCTGTGTCCTCGGTGGTGCTAGGGGCATGGGTCGCCACCCCCATGTGTCGGGTTCGGCTTTAATGGCTAGCTTGCTGAGTCGGTCTTGTGGGGTCTGAGTTCAGGTAAGGCGAATGCTAGCTGGTCGAAGCTTCTCTGCGTACTCATGCAAACCTGCTGCAAAGTCAGGGAGACTAGCAGGGTTTTGCTGTAGGTATTAGCCCAGGGATATCTCCTGAAAGGGCTGGTGGAAGGAGGTCATGACACCCGCCGTTGGCTCGTTGCGTGCCGTAGGTTCAAAGGTCACCTTGTGGCGACGCGGTGGTGTGGGACCCCTTGGAGGGCGCGCGCGCGGTTCGGGTGGGAGCTGCGGGGACTTTGCCGTTATCTGACTTGGTAGACGCATTGAGCGTGCTTTGAAACATGTTTGTAGGTCTGCTTTGGCTCGTTCTTGTTGCTCTTTGTATCGACCCATGTATTCATACATCTCCACAATCGACCATCCTTCCACACCTTGCGCTTGAGCCAATGTGACCAACTCCCGCTTCGCGGCTGTTGGGGAGGTCTCTGTGGTCTGCTCTCATGAGCGGGGAAGTCCGAGCTTCACATTCCGTGCAGGCGCATCTGATGTAGACGGCTGGGTGGTAGCTGGCGTCTCCCCTGTCTCCCTCTGCTGCGCATATGCCTTCCATTGTGCTGGTCCATTGTCCACCAGGCCGGAGGGTCGGCCACTGATGTTGGGGCCTACAGCTTGCCGGGTCGCGGTGGGTCCAGCTCCAGAGGATCCGCGTCCATGGTATTGTCCTCCTCGAGCTGACAAACTAGGCATCTGAGTGGGATTGGGGCACTCCTGGCGCCAAAGGGTGAATTATCCACATCCATAGCAGCTTCTCGATGGATAGTTATGAGGATTCATCAGGTTAGGCGTAGAAGCACCTGTTGGCATGCGAATAGTGGGTGCCACGTGTTCCTTCGGGGCAGATTGTTCCTGGGCCGCCTGTTGCTTGATTTCTCTTTGCTGATGTTCTGCTTCCTCCTTCAAGGCGTCCAGCATGCTGAACTGTCGGAGATCCAAAGTGTTGGCTATCGCTAAAAAAAGGGAATCCCGGTAATACTCCTTGATCATGCGCAAGGGTATGTTGACACATCCCACCAACATCTTAGTAAACTTGTCCTTGTGCAGCTTCATGTTCTCCCCAGCCTTCATGCGGATGGTAGGAATCTGGAGCTCTGCCTCTTCCAGGCTCATGAGGTCAAAGCGCTTGGTCATTCTGCTCGCCAAGTCTTCAAAGTCAGCGAAAGAACGTTCCTTATGCTCTATCGTAAACCATTCCAAGGCTTTCCCTTGCAGCACGAGGTGTACCGCTGGGACGATGTAGTCAGGAGACAACAGTCCGTAGTCGAGACAAGTGCCCAACTTGGACAGCCACATGGCCGGGTCCTCATCTGGTTCACCCTTGAAGACGTCGAGCTTAGGGAGGGTGTAAGAAGCCTTTGCTGCTGGTTTTGGGCTCAGTTCCTGCGGAGCCACCATCTGCACCTCTGCCCGCGGCGGGGCCCCCCAGTGGGATCGGTGTGCCTGCGCCAGGCCAACTGCCCTAATACCAGCCGTCAAAGCGACTGCATCCGTTCCTCCCTGTCCAGAACTTCCCATATGTTGTCTTGTTGTTCTTGCCTGTACTCATACAGCGTACTGCTTGCTTCCATGAGCCACTGATCCTTGCCCAGGTCCGGCCATTCCATTTGCCACGCTGGGTCACTGCTGGAGTTTTCCTGCCGCTGGCGTGGCCGACGTCCTGCCTGCTTGAGGATGTGACGATTGCCACCTTGGCTGCACAGGTGGTATGGTGTGCTTAGTCGACGGAATCCCCGTTGGGATCTGCGTGTCGACCATGGCTCGTACTTGCTTGGTAGGTCCAGCCGTGGATGAAGCATTGACCCCTCCTTGGGTTGGAGCTTCTCGGCGGCGCGACAGAGTTAAAGCATAGGATACCCTGCTTGCGTGTTGCTGATGTTGGGGCTGTTGCATGGGACCTAGGCGATGCGAGGTCACGGCGGACGGGTCTTCCGGCCGAGTTCCTCTTGGCCGTTGTCCCATTGCCTCAAAGTTCCTCTCCGCCCGAGGTGGAGAGACACCACTGTCCGAGGCCGGCCGACGGGGGTGGGCAATGAGGCTAGAGGAGACCACCCGAGGGGGGAAGACGACAGGTTGATGTAGGGCGTGCAGCAACTGTACCGAAGGATGACCCAAAGATACTTCATCTTCTTCTGCTTGGTTTTCCTGGACATCCTCCCAGTCTGCATAATCCCTGTCATGGGTAATGGATGGTGCTGGTAAGGGCGTCCTTTGGGTAGAGAACTCGAGACACCGTGGTGCTTCTTGTGTCAGCATCATATCCACTGTCTCGTAAATGGTCCTTCCATCTGGTGTTGTGACCTCATGAAGCAAGACGGGCCCTTCAACTACCTTGAGTTCTTGTTCTTTGTCTGATACATAATGCTCCACCTGCAAAGAGTTGCGCTGCTTGTCCGGGTCGTGTGCATCATCTTCATCCTGATCCTCGTGCGTTGGGTCAGCCAACCGCGCCCGTTGGATTGCCTTCCATTCACGGAGTTCCTTGACTTGCCATAGGTGGAACTCCTCTTCCTCGTCGGGGTCCATCTTGACTTCTTCGTTGTACAGCTGCGGGGACCGATCATTCACCGGATCCCACTCAAATTTAGGGTCAAGAACTGGTGGGTCTTAAGGGCTCCTCTCGTAGCGGCGCGTGGCGACCGCTTGTGTCATCCTTGCTTCTTCAAAAGCGCGAGACGCGTCAGGGCTTATCCTTGCGTTGCTAATGGTATCCGTTGGATGATTTGTCGGCACGGATGCTCTATTCTTGTGCTGGGGCGCCTTTCGCCTGGTCAAAGATTGGACGGCTCTCCTCGTGAAGAACCTCGTCCCGGATTATAGACTGATCTGCAGGCACATGTCACACTCGTCACGGAAAACAAGTGAAATCCACGCTCACCGCACCATTAACACTGTTATACCCTTTTCCGCCATCGGCCGGAATCGCATCTGACAGCATGCGATGATCAGCTTTGGTATATGCTTTGCTCGTTCTGCGGTATCCCGCGGCTCCGCTGTCCCTATTTCCCACTTTACCCTTGGCCTTGTCTATTCCTACCTACCTTGTCTAATCCTATTTCATCAACCGGACGACTTTCCCTAATGTTCGATGGATCATTCATCGAATCAGTGCTAGAAATATGGCACAAACACACAGTCCTTCCTATGATCGACCAACCTTTGTTCCTACGATGGTCTCCGCTGTTTCCAAAATAGTCAATGTATGTATACTTCATTCATTTACGCACTCCAATCCATCATCGAAGGTCAATCATGCATCAGATATCATGGCACTAAGTGGGAGAATTCCTTCTAACAGCTCACGATACAATGATTTCAAGAATCCAAGTAATTGTGTTGATGTAAGAAAACTCATACACAGTCAGCATTTCCCTCCTACCTACGTGAGCAACACCCTTCACATCACCAAGACACGCAAACCATAGGCCTCTTGTGTCATTGGATCATCCACCGGCGCTGGTCCCCGCATGAGCACCATGCGGTGCGCGGCGCCTTCGTTGTTTGCCCGTGGAGCGGCTCGACGTAACTCCAATGGCCCACCAGTGCGTCGACCAGCACAGGAAAGAGCACGTGTTGAGTCCTCCTCTGGTAGCTGGGTAAGCTCCTGTTGGTACCGCCGGTATGCTCGGTACGCCTCGGCCCGCTCCTCGGCCGCCTCCGCAACACGTCGTCCGATGTCACGCGCGACCTCCTGCCAGCTCTCCACGCAGTGGGGCTCGTCGTCACTTGAAAGCCTTTGCAACCAGGGCTGCCAGAACTGCTCCACGGCTCCGCCTGCGGGATGGTGTGACCATTGTATCACTCCCAGGACCGTCCGTGCGCCGAGTCAATGGGGAACATTGCAACAGCTGCAAATGGCGTAGAAGGCCATTGGAGAGNCACACACACACACACGCCCCTATGCTTATGACCTGATCTAGCTTCTCTGCTCTGGCTTGTCGCAAGACGGGATGCAAGTCCCGCTCGACGGTCTGATTCGGCCGAGGGGCAGCAATCTCTCGGCTTGGCCGGCCCCTGCAGGGCTTGCTCCCTCCACACGGGTCTGGCAAGGGGTCGGTAATCATGATCCTCCAAATGGTGAACGCCGCCTCGTGAGTCGGAAGTAGGGACACTGAGAGTAAGGGCTCGATCGTTGTCGTGGGTCGAATCAGCAACTCGTCGTCGAGAGCAGCTTCTTCTCATCAGCAGCCGTCTTCTTCTCGCTCCTTCTCCTCTTATCTCCCCCTCGCACCGCCTTTCCGAGGTCCCTTCAAGCTGCTCAACCCCTCCCATCTTGCGGCTCACACATCAAAACGCCTTTGGATAAGGTGCCTCAAGCACCACTCCTCTCTTCGAGGTTAAGACACGACTCCGCTCCCATCAAGCCAGCCTTGCGCCGCCCTCCTTTCCTCCTGGCCGGTCTGGTTGATTCACGTTGTCTGCCGCAATATCTTTCCTCGCACTCCATTGCTTCCCGGAATCGAACTGCCCTCCCCGGAATTTTCTTTTCCTCGCTCAAGCAGTCGTTTGATGATTTGTTGACCTTCCCCTCCCTTTTCTCCTCCTTGAACCCGGGTCCCAGCTCCTCTTTCCTCATTCTCCGGTAGATGAACAAAACACCATTAACAACGATGCCGGCCTCGCGCAGCGGTACTGGGGCGAGGCGGCACGGACAGCGGCGTACATCATGAACCTGACGCCGACAAAGCCGCTAAAAGACGCGAAGTCCAATGTGTGGAAGACGCCACAAGAAGTGTGGAGCGAGAGGAAGCTAACTATGGCACCCCTCTGTACGTTTGGCTGTGTTGCACATGCTGTTGTGTAGACGGGAGTGGTGGGGCAAGCTGGACCCGCGGACTCGCCGGTGCATCTTCGTCGGGTACGAGAGGGGGAGCAAGGCGTACCGGCTCTTTGACCCGCGAAGGCAGCAGATTGTGAAGAGTCACAACGTCACATTCGACGAGGCCAGTCGTTGGACGGACAAGGACGCGGGTCTCTCCGAGCGTGGGGAGTGGCTGTCACTCCTTGAGCAGGAGGTGCCGGAGGACGCAAAAGAGGGTGACGTCCCATCAGCTCCAGCCGGCGAGAACCATCCGGGCGATGTGGGACTGGCTGATTTGCATTCAGCCGAGTCGGACAATGAGTCCCAAGCCCCGGCAGCACTGAGCTGAACGAAGAGATGGGGAGTGAGCCCGCATCTCCACGGTCCCCGAGAGAGGGGGAGCAGGCCAGCGGTGCAAGTGGCACCGCAAGGGGACAGCAGCAGCAGTAGCAACGGCAGCAGCAGCCTTAACAGCAGCAGCCCCGAAGAAGGGGATGCGCAAGGAGGACGGCAAAGAGGTACGATGCCGTAGAGGGCATCTCGACTGGGCTCGCTTGAGCGTTCTTTGCGCAAGAGGTGCCCAAGACCGTCAAGGAGGCATTGCAGCGAACGGATGGGGCTGAGTGGGAGGGAGCTATAAAATGTGAGCTTGCATCCCATGAAGAGAATGGCATTTGGCAGCTGATAGACAGGCCGCAGGGTGCAAAAATCATCGACTTCAGATGGATCTTCAAGAAGAAGCTCACCAAGGAGGGGAAGGTGGAGCGGTACAAGGCACGACTAGTCGCGAAGGGGTACGCCCAGCAAAGGGTGAACACTATGATGAAACATTTGCGCCAGTGGTGAAGTTTGCCTCCATTCGCTCCATCCTCTCGGTGGCGGCAGTGCGCGACTACGAAGTCCAACAAATGGACGTGAAAACTGCGTTCCTCAACGGCGACCTGGACAAGGAGGTCTACATGGAGGTGCCAGAGGGGGTGGACGCGCCGCCGGGGAAGGTGTGCCGACTTCGCAAGGCACTTTAGGGGCTGAAGCAAGCGTCACTCATGTGGTACCTGAAAATGGATGGCTTCATGGCCGAGCTTGGCTTCAAGTGCTGCTAGGCAGATCACAGCGTGTTCGTGTGGAAGCAGCTGGGGTTGCACCAGATCGTGGTACTCTACGTGAACGATCTCATCCTTGTGTCGTTGGACATGGAGGAGTTGGTGAACCTGAAGTGACAGCTGGACGGTCGGTTCAAAATGACCGACATGGGCGAGCTCGAGTACTACCTCGGCGTCGCCATCAAGAGGGACCGCAAGGCACGCATGCTCGAGACGGGGCAGGCAAAGTACGTGCAAGAGGTGCTCCGCCGCTACAATATGGAGGAGTGCAACCCCATCGGCACACCCATGACTACCACATGTGAGCTGAGCTCAAGCATGGGCTTGAGCACGGACGAGGAGAAGGAGGAGATGGCAGGTGTGCCATACCAGTCAGCAGTGGGGAGCATTATGTACGCCATGGTGGCGACGCGGCCCGACCTGGCCTTCACGGAGGGCCAAGTGAGCCGCTACGTTGCTGACCCCAGGCCGTTGCATTGGCAAGTGGTGAAGCGGATCCTCCGTAATCTCAAGGCGACAAAACAGTCGCGGCTCGTGTTTGGAGGGGGAGCGCGTGACGACTCCCTTGAGTTGGTCGGCCACTCGGATGCCGACTGGGCTGGTGATCTGGATGACAGAAAATCAACGTCGGGGTACGTGTTTGTGCTTGGTGGTGCGGCAGTTTCATGGGCAAGCAGGAAGCAGGACCGCGTGGCGCTGTCCAGCACCGAAGCGGAGTACATCGCGCTCGCGTAAGCCGCAAAGAAGGCGGTGTGGCTGAGGCGGCTGCTAAAGAAGATCAACATACCGCAAAGGAAGCCGACGGTACTCAACGCTGACAACATGAGTGCCATCAGCCTGACCCAGAACCCAGTGCTGCACAGGAGGACCAAGAACATCAAGATCCGTCATTACTACGCGCGGGACTTGGTGGCGAAGGGAGATGCGGCTATTATGCATTGTGGCACTATGCGCATGCTCGCCAATGCCATGACCAGGGAACAGCCCAAGGACAGGAAGGACGCAAGCTGCATGGAGCTCGGTCTGCGCTGTGAAGTTTAAAAAATTATACAGGATCCAAGGACAGGGCATCAAGGCTGCGGTGCAAGGGGGAGATTCTGACATGGTGTGCCTCTTGCCATGAGTGCCGTTGATCGTACTCCCTGGTTTGATCACTGAGGAGTGGCAAAACACATGATCTGACTTTAGATTTGGATTTCTTGAATTGTTCCATGCAGGATTGAGCTTTGAATCGCTCGATTTGAGTGAGTGTTCAGAAAGTTAGCCTAGCCCGACATTTGGGTGCTTGGGGGGTGGAATCTGGTACCCGCCATGGGTGGCGGGATAATCTACCGTCAGTGATCCGAGTTCGTCTCCAACAAGCTCCAAATTCACCAGGGCCATAAAGGAAGCAACCAGAGAGTTCTCCTTGACCAGGGTGAACATCTCCTTGACTTCTGGGCGAGGAAAGGCGCTTCGACGGTTCATCGTCGAAGTGCCTCCCGTTGCCTAGCGTACAAGGCAAGGTGGGCGGCTCCACCAAGGGTTACTTTGACGGCCATAACAGGGGCTCTACTGCTCCGTTGTGGACGTTCTGAGATGCGTTGGAAAGCTTAGATTACAGGCCATAAGGATCTGGTGAAATCTAACTATGCTAACCCACAAAAACGTGTTTCGATTCAGTTCTACTGAATGCGACGTGTTCTGCCCACTCACATCCGTGATTTTTGTGCTCCACACTCTTCACCATTAGTGTCCCTTGGCTACCCCAAACCTTGGTAGCGTGCATCAGCAAGAGCTAGGCATCCTTGAGGGTGCCTCCACACCCACTAGAGCCAACATTAGTGACATTATTTGGTCATGGTCAGTGACATATGCCTAATTTGGTTGGTCATCGTGCATGGTATCCACACCGTGCCACAACTTATTCAAGGTCCTTGTGCTTAATAGTTGATACGTGGTGTTCCCAAACCATTGTCTCCACCTCTCACCATTTGTGACTCCTATTATGAGTTGTCTACGCTGACCACACACAGCGGACTTCTTTGGTCAAAGGTAGTACATATGCCTACTTTGGTCGGTCATTATGCATGGTAGCCACACCCTGCTTATACTGATTAAAGGTCGCATTACTTCCTAGTTGAAAGACTGATGTTCACAGACCATTGTTTCCCCATCTGACCATTTGTGTCTCGTATTATGAGTCGTCAACGTTGACCACACATAATGAAATTCTTTGGTTATGGTCAGTGATATATAACAACTTTGGTTGGTCATTGTGCATGGTAGCCACACTGTGCTACCACTTATTGAAGGTCTTTGTACTTGCCACTTGATAACCAATATTTTCAAACAATTATTTGCCCCTCTGACTATTTTTGACACGTATTATGATTTGGCAACGTTGACCACACATAGTAAAATTCTTTGGTCATGGTCAATGACATATGCCTGCTTTGGTTTGTCATTGTGAATGGTAGCCACACTGTGCCACTACTTATTGAAGGTCTTTGTACTGGCTTGTCAATGACGTGTATGCCAAAACCATTGTTTATCCCTCTGACCTTTTGTGACTCGTATAAAGAGTTGTCAACGTTGACCACACAAAGTGAAATTATTTGGTCATGGTCCGTGACATATGCCTACATTGGTTGGTCATTGTGCATGGTAACCAAACCGTGCAACTACGTTTTGAAGGTCTTTGTACTTGCTAATCAATAACTGCTATTCTCAAATCATTTTTTCCTCCTCCGACCATTTCTGAATCGTATTTTGGGTTGTCAACATTGTCCACCCATAGTGAAATTCTTTAGTCATGGTCAGTGACATATGCCTTCTTTTGTTGGTCATTTTGTATGGTAGCTACATTGTTCCACAACTTATTGAAGGTCTTTGTACTTGCTAATTGATAACTAGTATTCCCAAACCGTTCTTTTCTCTCTGCCCATTTGTGACTCGTATGATGAGTTGTCAACGATGACCACTCATAGTGAAATTCTTTGGTCATGGTCAGTGACATATGCGTACTTTGGTTGATCATAGTGCATGGTAGCCACACCTTGCCAATACATATTGAAGGTCTTTGTACTTGCTAGTCAATAACTAGTATTCCCAAATCATTGATTCCCTTTCCGACCATTGTGACTCGTAAAAAGAGTTGTCAACGTTGACCACATATAGTGAAATTCCTTGGTCATGTTCAGTGACATATGCCTACTTTGGTTGGTCATTTGCATGATAGCCACACCATGCCACTACTTACTGAAGGTCTTTGTACTTGTCCGATAATACCTAGAATTACCAAACCATTGTTTCCCCCTTTGACAATTTGTGACTCGTGTTATGAGTTCTCAATATTGACCACATATATTAAAATTCTTTGGTCATGGTCAGTTCCATATGCCTACTTTGTTTGGTCATTATGCATGGTAGCAACACCGTGCCACTTCTTATTGAAGGTCGTTGTACTTGCTTGTAGATCACTAGTATTTTCAAACCATTGTTTCCCCCTCTGACTTTTCGTGACTCGTATTATGAGTTGGTAACGTCGACCACACAAAGTGAGATTATTTGGTCATGGTAAGTTACATATGCCTGCTTTGGTTGGTCATTGTGCATGCAACCACACCATGCCACTACTAATTGAAGGTCTTTGTACTTGCTAGTCGATAACTAGTATTCCCAAACCATTTTCCCCCCTCTGACCATTTGTGACTCGTATTATGAGTTCTCAATGTTGACCACACATTGTGACATTCTTCGGTCATGGTCAGTGACACATGCCTACTTTGGTTGGTCATGGTGCATGGTAGCCACTTCGTGCCACTACGTTTTCAATGTCTTTGTACTTGCTAGTAAAAAAAAAAGCCTTCCCAAACTACTGTTTCCCCCTCTGAACACTTGTGACTTGTGTTATAAGTTGTCAACGTTGACCACGCACAGTGTTATTCTTTGGTCATGGTACGTGACATATGCATACTTTGGTTGATCATTATGCATGGTAGCACACCATGCCACTACTTATTGAAGGTCTTTGTATTTGCTAGTCAATAACTAGTATTCCCACATCATTTTTTCATCCTCTGACCATTTGTGTCTTGTACAATGGGTAATCAACGTTGACCACTCATAGTGAAATTCTTTGGTAATGGTCAGTGATATATGCCTCCTGTGGTTGGTTATCGTGTATGGTAGCCATGCCGTTCCACTACTTATTGAAGGTATTTGTGTTTTCTAGTCCATAACTAGTATTCCTAAACCGTTGTATCCCCCTCTGACCATTTGTGACTCGTATTATGAGTTGTCAACATCGATCCATCATAGTGAAATTGTTTGATCATGGTCAATGACAGATGACCATATGCCATGCACAATAACATTTGACCATGGGAATATGTCATTGACCATTGGCATATGTCATTGACCACGGGAATATGTCATTGACCATGGACATATGTCATTGACCATGGGCATATGTCATTGACGATGGTCACAAATAGTGAGAGGGGCAAACAATGGTTTCAAAATACTGGTTATCAACTGACAAGTACAAAGACCTTCAAAAAGTAGTAGCACAGTGTGGCTACCATGCACGATGACCAAACAAAGTAGGCATATGTCACTGACCATAACAAAAGAATGTTACTATGTGTGGTAAGCTTTGACAACTCATAACACAAGTCACAAATGGTCAGAGTGGGAAACAATGGTTTGTGAATACTAGTTATCAACAAGCAAGTACAAAGACCTTCAATATGTAGTGACACGGTGTGGCTACCATACAAAGTGACCAATCAAAGCATGCATATGTCACTGACCATGACCAACGAATTTCACTTCATGAGGTCAATGTTGACAACTCACAACACGAGTCACAGATAGTCAGATGGAGGTAACAATGGTTTGGGAACACTAGCTATCAACTAGAAAGCACAAATACCTTTAATACGTAGTGACATAGCGTGGAAACCATGTACATTGACAAACCAAGGTAGGCATATGTCATTAACCATGACCAAAAGAATTTCACAGTGTGTGGTCAACATTGAAAACTCATAACACGAGTCACAAATGGTCAGA
>SZWC01019191.1:20608-32544 GCA_023375785.1 Penium margaritaceum | reverse complement strand
CGAGCTCGTCCGATCGACGAGCTCGCCGCGAGGGTCGAGCCAGGCAGCCAAAAGAAAGGAAAAGAGGGGGGAGGGGGAGAGGACAGAGGGGGGGTCCTTGAGTGGGGCACCCCAGAACAACCCCAAAAGGGGCACCCGAGGAGGTGGCCCCAACAACAAAAAAAAAGGAGCATAAAGAGAAAAAAAGGGGGGGGGTTCCCTTTACTCTTTCTTTTTTTTTATTTTTCACCTAAGGCCACCACCGTCGGCTGACGACGGAACGTGCAGTAGCAGCAGCGGTTGCGAGACTTGCAACGGTAGCAGCAGCAGCGAAGGTGGCTTGAGGCCACAGCCGTCGGCTGACGACGGCACCTGGTGCAGCATTAGCACCAAAGGCGACTTGAGTTTGCACACTTGAGTTGCACAGCAGCCCACCACCAACGTCGTGGTGGCCGTCCTCATGACGGCATCGCAGCACATCTGAGAGACTGTGCTTCGATTGCTCACCTCCCCTTGTGGCCTCGTGCCAGTGGGAGCGAGTGTCCCAGACACTCACCCACACCACACTCTAGAGATGAGCACATTGGCGTGGCAGGGAGCGCAGCCGGCGCTGTGGCTGGCACCGGCTCTGCATACGTGGCAGATGCCGCGTCCACAGTGGCAGTTCTAGTCGTGGCACACGCCTCAGGCGTCCAACGGCTTTGCCTGCTACTTTTGTTGCGACCGACACCATGGATGGCGACAGTGTCGCCAGCGCCCTACTAGGTGGCGACCGCCCTGGTTACGGTCCGGCCCTACTCCACCATCCGCCTCCGATACATCAGCTCATACAGTCGCGCCCCTCAGTGGAGCTATGGCGGTGGTGTACGCCGAGCTCCAGGGTCTGAAGCGCATGGTGCAACAGCTCATAGACCATGTGATCTCTAAGCGGGCTATTGCCACCGTGCCGCTTCACACACCCTCTTCTTCCTTCTCGCCATCCTCACCTCCGTCAGTGTCATCACCTGACGATGCCACGCCTCCCGACCTTAGCTCTACATTTGACACTCTACGCTCTGTGCTGGAGGCAGTTGGAGTCATCCCGACCAGTGACCCCTCCACTTCTGGGGTAGTCTCTTTGGCTCGCCATCGTCGTTCTCGGACTCGGCACGCGAGGCGGCGGATAGCAAATTTGGCGAGACGTGTGCAAGAGGCAGCAGTAGAAGAAACAACGGCAGACGTCACCACAGAGCTGACTCCCTCCTCCCCAGTTGCAAAGTTGGTGCGGCACCCCTTTGCAGCTTCTACCGGTGCGTCGGTCGAGGGGGGGATGGAGTGTCCGCCGACGACCACCGACGAGTGCATGAGGGATGCAACAGACGGTGCTTCACGACAGGGCGCTCTCAGTGAGGTCGAGCCATCCGACGAGTGGTCCGACGTGGATTCGGAGACGGATGAGTGGTCTGATGCACAGTTGGAGGCTGACATGGAGATGGAGACTACAGCTGACGTAGCAGAGACCACAGAGGTAGGTGGGGCAGTACCAGTGGATGAGGCAGTAGTAGCAGTAGCGGTGTCAGCCGGCACATGTTGAGCAGACGTCCGTTCCGCTATATTGGTGACCAATGGAGTGTCGCCACACGTCCAGGCAGTGGGTGTGTCGGCAGCCATCGACGTCGTGACAGTAGGAGCAGTTGCAGTCACTGCTACTGACGGGACGTTGGCAGTAGACGCGGCTCTGGGAGGAGTCTCAGGTGACGAGATCCCCTCGTCTCCTGTCCACGGGTTGGTCTGCCGAGTCCCCACAGCTCCTGCCGAGGTGCCAGTCGTGGGGGGGGAGGTGTGTCCGCTGACGACCGCGGCGAAGCTCGGCATTGGTGATGCGACTGCTCTACAGCGCAGGATGATTGAGGCGGATGACGCTTCACAGCAGACTCAGCTAGTGGAGAGTTCAGCGGGGGGAGACATTCGCTGTGACGGAGACTCTTCGTCAGAGGAGGATTGGTCCGATGATGAGTCAGAGTGGCGGATGGAGTTGGTGATCGTTGATGTTTTGGCGAATGACGTGACGACGGCCGATGCCGAAGCTGCGCCTGACGATGCGCACGCTCTTGCATTAGCTGGTGTGGAGACAGCTGCCATGGTGCCAGGAGCAGCAGCAGGAGGAGCAGGTGATACAGATGCTGATGCTCGGCCCACAACAGACGCCCAGGTGGTTCTGGTAGATAGTGCTGGGCAGCAGGAGGAGGTGATTGACTGCCAGGACAAGGCAGACCTCCTCGATGAGGATCAGTCATCCGTCGTAGAGCGGTCGGACGCAGGGTCAGAGGCAGACATAGAGGCCCAGTGCGTTGCCGTTCTTGCAGTAGCCGCGGCTGGAGCACGCGACAGCCTCTCGGTGAGAGCAGACGTCCGCGTGTGCGACATGGAGGATGCAGAGCGAGCTGCAGACATCCGACACCTCGCTACCCTGACCGGTGTCGTTGACACCACGGCGGTTCCAGCCGATGACATAGCTACGCTCGTCTGAGCTATAGTTCCTGTACCCGCGCGCCTACGCTCCACGGTCGACGAGCATGAGGAAGTGGTGGCTCGAGCGGAGGCGCACGTGCAGAGTCTCATGGCCGAGCTCTGGGAGGCCAGTAGCCGTTGGTACACTACAGATGCTTTTGCACGACAGGTTGCTGAGATGTGCATGGAGGATGTGCACACCCGTCTCGAGGCTGCGGAGTGGTCCCTACAAGATGCATGTTGGCGACGGGCGGACGCACAGCAACAGGTGGACGATTGGTTGTGCACCAGGGGCTCGGCGTTTCTGCAGGGTGTATGGGTTCCCGATGACAGCGACGACGCTGTAGCAGCAGATACACCGACGAATGACGACATCTGGCCACCTGATACCCGAGTGTAGAGTGTGTCAGCAGCAGCCAGTGACTCCGCAACACCACCCCGTTCTGGTGCAGCTGCTACGGATGCAGACGCGCTGAGTGGTGACGACCCCCTGCCAGCAGCTGGTGATCAGGCAGCAGCTGAGTCGCCTATTGGCGTGGAGAGCTTCCTACGCGACGAGGAGACGAGGATGCAGGAGGCAGTGACTCGCGCCGACGCGCACATGATGGAGGTCCACCATCAGATTCATTCCGCGACTGACCGCCTGCACGCCGTAGATGCAGCTGGCCGGCAGGCTGCCGCAGCAGAGCTCGACGAACTGCACACGCGTCTCGACGTAGCGCAGTCCGTGTGGCAGCATGCAACACAGCAGCAGGCATGCATACGGGAGGCGATACAGTTGGAGGAGACCCTCAGCTCTGCCCTTGTCGCAGCACCAGGTGACGACAGCAGTGGCGACTATAGTGGTGACGACGACGATTGCGATGATGACGCTGTAGGGTGAGGCTATGTGCGTGCACATCTCACCAGCATCGCCGTTGCCATTGCTATTGCTGTTGCAGGATTATGTGGCCATGGGGGAGCCGTACTCTTAGCGTGTGCAGCCCAGGGGAGTGTTGGCATGTGGGCTTTGGCCTAAGACTCTTGTGAGGACAGCGAGTTTGCTTGGAGGTGGCACGATGTTGTGATTGAGGTTATGCTGGTCTAGACCCGCGCACCTTGTGAGTTCCATCGGTGTGATGTGGAGACCCATTGTCCTCATGTGCTATGTGTGATCCATGCATGATGTGGTCAAGACCCGGATACCCGGAGACATTTTCCGGAGTCACGAGGAGACCTTGTTTCTTTGTCTCTCTTGCATGATGTTTGACACGTGTGTGTGACTGCCTTTGTCCATGGTCGAGACCCGGGCACTTGGTGGGATGCACCATTGTCACGAGGAGACCCTGTGTTATGGCATGCTTGATCAGTGCTTGCCATGATTGGTTTCCCGAGCCATCCTGTCCTGTCATTGCTCAGCCATTGTGGCCTTGACGGGTGTGTCAGCCAGGGGGAGTGTTGGTATGTGTGGCTTCCACCCGTCATGAGCCATAGCCGTGGCAGCTACGGGTGCACCCGGAGCTGATGGTGATCGGTGGCCGCATTGGAGATCGTGACGACCCGACGGGACTCCGGATCGTCCAGGGACTTACCCAGGAGCTATGACATGACAGATCCCTGAGGCGGGCCCTGGTGACATCGGAGGGACGACGGGCGGCGGACTGCTAGCTTGGAGCTGGCCGACTACCGTTCCAGAGCCCCGGACACTGCCGTGACTCCCTACTGTTTTTTTGCAACCTGCAGGAGTTTTTTCGGCGGACTGGCCATGAGCCCGATTTGCATGTCTTTGCATTGCGTGTCTACCGTCTGATGATGGATGCATGCATGTGACCAGTCGTAGTGTCTGTTTTCTTATCTTGCACGTCTAGGTTCAGACGGCGTAGCATTCTGATATGTGTGCGCAGAGTTACGGCCGAAATAGTGGTTTTGGGCCATTTTTAGGACAGCTCTTGGACCGCCTCGTGCGACACCCGCTATGCGCCGCGGCAGGTATTTAGGCCATGGACCTGTCATTTGTTATCTCTCTCAGCAATGATACTCAGTTTGAGTTTCCTGACACTCTGTTCGTGTCCCTACCCAGACCCTTGCAGTTTTGTCTCTAACTGGTGACTGTCGTCACACGCTGACCTGACGCTGACGCCTAGTGTCGCGGCAAGTGCTTAGGAAGGTTCTAGGAAACTTCTCAACGGCTACCCAAACTTAGGCATCTACTGCATTATTGAAGACAACCAACTACGACTTATAATGACCTAGCAGCCAACGGTTGTTGGTGTTGTGCATTGCCTCACTGACTCAGTGTGTGACGTCTCGGCTGGTGTCTATGCTTCAGCTACAAACCTGGGAAGCAGGTTGGGGCAGCAGCGTTGTTGATGCAGCGTGCAGGCTTCCACACTCGTTGCTTAAGTCAGCTGCCCCCTCATTCTGCTGCTCTAGAGTTAAAGTCTGGAAGCTCTGGGTTTGTTACTCAGAAACACGCGCGCCAGTGTTAGCGCCAGAAAGCAGCTAAAAACTGAAAGTGACTGATTAGGAATGAAGAATGAGCAACAATGGGAGACCCCTCCAAGATCTAGCTCCCCCCCACTAGTGTAGAACTTGTTACTCAGCTAACCAGCCAATCAGAAAAGAGTCCTGGACCTATTTTCTAGCAGGCAGGGTTTTCTCGGTGAGCCCTGCCAGACGCCCAATAGCCCAAAACCCGGACATCGTTCGTTTTGCCTGAAAACTGGACCATACCATAACACCAACGCTGCAAATGCAGTCGTGCGGTCAGAATGAGCTAGAAAAATAGCAGGAAAGAGATATGGCTGCCCAAACCCGGGCAATGCCTACAACAGTGAGTGACGCCAAACAGGGCCACACAGCAGGAGACATGGACCCTAGGCACAGCATGACGCTGCAGACACAATGCCACAACCAGAAATAGAGCTGGGTGCATGGCAACAGCATCTGCAGTGGCAGTGACCGCCGGGGGCCCGACTGCCGTGGAGGCCTGCCGATGGAGCTGAGCGCATCGCCGGAGGGAGGAGGCTCCAGTGAACGGTGCGTGGGCCGCAGCACGCGTCGGCTCCACCGAGCGACACTGGAGCAGCGTCGAGTCTCGCCGTCAGTCATCTGCATGCCGATGTACACAAGCCGGGAGGAGACAACAGATTACAATGAGAGATGCGCGAAAACCAACACTCCCCTATGACTCACAAGCGCAGTGCACATGTGCGGGCAGAGACACAGTCAACGACCGGACTCCCTCAGGCCACGCAGAGATGCAAGCAGGGACAAAGAGAGCCGCTCACGGACGCACGACGACCGAACTCACAGCCTTCTTGAATGAGTCACGCTTCAGTGCCAACGTTGATGTGCTTTGTGCGTGTGTGGTGCACGCCGTCATTGTCGACGATGGCCACGGCACTCTCATTGTCATAATGCAACGTGATGGATGCGACAGGCTGACGCAACTCAGACAACAAACGACGCAGCCACACACTCTCACACACGCCTAAGCCAAGAGCCACGTACTCAGCCTCAACAGTGCTGCGTGCAATGCACCCGTGCTTGCCACTGCGCCAGGACACAGCTGTGCCTCCAATCAGAAAGATCCAACTTGTGTGACTCTTACCGTCCGGACTGCCGGCCCAGTCACTGTCGGTGTAGCCCACCGCGACCACAGACGGCCGACGGCGGAACATGAGACCTCGCCGAGGAGTCGAGACGACATAGCGCAGTACTCGGATCGTGGCCTCATAGTGGAGGTGACGCGGATCCTGAGAAAACAGGGCCAGGAGGTTGACGGCGAGCGTGATGTCTGGGCGCGTCGTCGTTGCCAGGAACATCAGTGACCCGATGACTCGGAGGTACGTGGTCACGTCAAGTGGCTCCCCCACAACAGCTGGGTCAGGACTCTTCAGCTTCACCTGGCCATCGGGTAACATGGGTAAGGATGTGCTCGGCACGAGTGGCAGGTCCTCCGCAAAGCGGGTGGACACAGTCTGCATGTAGACGGCCTGGTGGATGTGCAGGACGCCCTGGGAGCGATCATGCTCGAGCTCCATGCCCAGGAAGACTCTGGCAGATCTGAGATCCTTCATCTGGTAGGTCGCGTGCAGCAAGTCCTTGACACGTTGGATGGCAGCCGTGTCTGGCGACGTAATGAGGAGATCGTCGATGTAAACCAGAATAGCGACGAAGGTCTGGCCTCGCGGACTGACAAACAATGCGGGGTCAGCGGTGCTGCGCTGGAGCCCGCCCCGAAGGAGCATGCTACCGATCTCTTGGTTCCAACACCGAGGTGACTGCTTCAGGCCATAGTGGGCCTTACGTAGTCGCCACACTCTCCCAGTGTCGTCGTCGAAGCCTGGAGGCTGCACCATGTAGAGCTCCTCTCCCTCCAGTGAGCCATGGAGAAACGCGTTGCTCACGTCCATCTGATGCAGCTCCCACCCATGCTAGGCGACCAGGCTGAAGAGCGCCCGGCTAGTGGAGAACCGGCCAACTGGGGCAAAGACTCGGTCGTAGTTGACGCGAGGAATCTGGGCAAACCCCTTGGCTATAAGGCGGGCCTTGTACTTGTCCAAGGACCCGTCGGGCTTCCACTTGCGTCGAAAGATCCACTTGGCGCCGATGGCCTTCTGACCTGGAGGAAGGTCGACGAGGTCATACACATGGTGCTGTCGGATAGTAGTGAGCTCATCGGCGCAGGCAGCGTCCCAGTGTGTGGCCTCAGGAGAGGCTCGTGCCTCGCGCAGGCTGGCTGGGTCCTCCGGGCGTGCTATGGAATGGACTAAGAGAGCGTGTGCACCTCGAGTCCCAGTTGGGATGCGCGCGAGTGCAGCCACGACAGCGTGCCGATACTCATGATGAAGCATGGCGTAGCCTAGTACAGAGCCTGGGTGAAGGTCTGCAATGATGGCCGAGGTGGGCAAGTCGAGGGCCTTGGTGCCAGGGTCCCCACTCACGACCGTGGGAGTGGAGGAGACACGTGGAGCCACGGGGGGTTGTGGCGCCACGGAGCATGGTGCGACAGTCTGCGCGATCACCGACGGTCTTGGTCGGAGGTTGCCGCATAGGCCACGTGTGTAGCATGGCAGGGCAGGAGATGGCACTGAGTCCGACGGGCCAATGGAGGTAGACGGGATTGCTGGTTTGGAGAGGCCCGCAGATGCAACTGGGGCAGCTGGCCTGGATGGGCCAGCGGACGTGACTGGGGCTGCTAGCCCGTAAGGGCCAGCGGACACAACTGGAGCTGCCGGTCCAAAGGGACCAGCGGACGCGACTGGGGCTGTCGGCTCGGAGGGACCAGCGGACGCGACTGGGGCTGTCGGCCCGGAGGGACCAGCGGACGCGACTGGGGCTACTGGCCCGGAGGGACCGGCGGACGCGGCTAGGGCTGCCGGCCCGGAGGGACCAGCGGACGCGTCTAGGGCTGCCGGCTTGGAGAGACCAACAAACACGACTTGGACTGTGGGCCCGGAGGGACTAGCAGACGCGACAGGGGCTACCGGCTCAGAGGGACCAGTGGACACGACCGGGGCTGCCGGCTCAAAGGGACCAGTGGACACGATTGGGGCTACTGGCTCAGAGGGACCAGCGGACGCGACTGGTGCTGCTGGCATAGAGGGACCAGCGAACGCGACTAGGGCTGCTTGCCCGGAGGGACCAACGGACGCGATTGGGGCTGTGTCACCCAGAAGCGGCAAGACGGAGGACGGACTCACTTCCCCACGCGACGAGCTGGAGCGAATGAGGTCACGAGGAAACAGGTCCTCGAAGAAGAGGGCATCCCGGGACTCGACAATGCAGTGCCGGGAGGGATCCCAGAAGGGCCAGGCCTTGAGCTGACGAGAGACACGGAGGAAGGTGCAAGGACGTCCGCGGGGGGTGAGCTTGCCGCCCTACTACGGGGCGGGCAGCGACACAACGACCACGTAGCCCCAGACGCGAGCTGGGCGGAGGTCAGCGCGCTGACCGCACCAATGCTACTAAGGCGTGGACTGGCGAGGAAGGGGACAGTGGGGAATCCAGTTCCAGACCTAGGTCATGTAGGCCATGGATTCAAAGTAGAAGCCATCGGAGAGACCGGACTCGACCCGCATGGTGCGGACGGCGTCGGCCATAGTGCGGTTCCATCATTCGGAGACAGCGTTTTGGGCGGGCGTGTAGGGCGCGGATGTCTCATGGTGGATGCCGCGTGAGGCGAGAAATGTCGTGGCCTCACCCATGTACTCACCACCGCGATCGAAGCGAAAGCGGCGAAGAGAGTGGCCACACTCGTGCTCCGCAAGGACAAGCCAGTCCTGGATGGTGCGGGTGACATCGCTCTTCTGCCGAAGGCAGAAGACCCAGCGGTAGCGAGAGTAGTCGTCAGTGAGGGTGAGGACATAGCGGCCGTGCTCGCTGACAGATTCGGTGGGGAGAGGGTCCATGACGTCCGAATGGACAAGGTCAAGAGGGGCGGACGCACGAGAGGAAGACAAAGGGTGGGTGGAGCGGTGCATCTTCCCCTGAGCGTAGTCAATGCACTCGGTGGGGCACAGGAGGGGGAAAGTCTCAGGGTCAAGGCCCTTGGCCGGCTGGGTGCGGAGTAGGCTATCTGCGGCGGCAAAGTGGACGTGGCAAAGGCGGCAGTACAAGAGACGAGTGTGCGAAGGAGAAAGCGTGTTGGTGAGAAACACATGGCTTCTGGCGGCCGACAGGGAGGAGACGGAAGGGGAGGAGGAAAGACGGGGCACATGCCACAGGTTGCCACGGGCGGTGGCATGCAGTACTACGAGACCAGACGGACGCAGCGACACAGTGCCAACACCACGCAAGTGCACAACGTCCATGCTCATGCGGTCAAGGACAGTGACGGTCAGGAGGCTGAGCTTGAGACCAGGGACGAAGAGGACATCGGTCAGAAAGACATCACCGGCAGGACCACGGAAATGAACAACGCCAACACCACAGACAGGCAACACTTGTCCAGAGCCCGTCCGGACACCAGAGACATCGCCTATAGGAACGAGCATAGTGAAGGCCTCACGAGAGGCCGTCATGTGATGCGTGGCCCCGGAGTCGATGATCCAGGTGTCAGCGGGGTCCTAGATCGGGGTTGCCAGATCGCTGACGGTCACATGGCAACAAGTAAGGGACGCGGATGCGGTGGAAGGAGGCGCAAATAAAGACTGCCAATCGTCAAGCCATGCAACGTCGTCATAGGAAGGGGAAGAGGAGACCACGTGAGACGATGAGACAGATGAGGAAACAGAGCACGACCGTAGATCAGTCTCAATCATGCAAGGCTGGGCAGGAGGTGATGCACCTCGCACTTCCATGGAGAGGAGGGCGCGTCAGGCCGAGCTGGAGCGGGATGAACTGCTCTAGCTGCCGCTCAAGGGAGGACGGCCTGGGAGTGTAGACCGAGTACGGAGTGACGGCACCAGAGCCTGGGTAAGGGAGGGACAACGCCGGTGATGGGGACGGAGGCGCCGACGGCTGCGAAATGTACGGCTGTGGCGCGGGTGTCTGCGGGACTGGCAGCGCTGTCGGAGTGGCAGAGCTTCTGGACAAGGTCGAGGTGTCAGGGCGAGCGGCAGCGACGGCGGCAGAGGCGAGACGGCGCTCCCGCTGGCAACGCATGGTGGCGATGATGCGCGCCTCGTTCGTCGGGAGAGGGCACGTGTACCACCCGTGCCCGAGCTGGCCATAGTTGTGGCAGACCGAGCCACCACCGCTGGACCCGGCCGACGGCCGTTGCTGCTGCTGATGCGGCGGCTGCTTGCCTTTCTTGTTCCGGTTCTTCTTCTTCTTCCCCGACGAGGAGGTAGCTGTGGCGAGGGAAGCGATGGCCACGGAGGCGACAGTAGGAGAGGCGAAGGTAGGGGATGCAAGAGCTTCCATGCGATGGAGCTGGGACTCTAGACGAGCTTCCTCAATGCAAAGGAAGAGCTCGTATGCCCAGGGCATGAGGGTGCCCTGGGTCGCCATGGTGGAGAGGACGTACTAGGGGTAGTGCACGAAGACGTCCGCGTACGAGCTGGTGGCGCCGCGCTTGATGGTGAGGAGCGCGGATAGAGGAGGTCGGGCAGATTTGCCGAGACAATGAAGGATGTCCTCTACCCGCTGCCAGTAGGCAGTGACCGTCTCGGTCTCCCCCATTTGCAGGGAGTTGAACTCTTGGAGCAGACGGCTGGTCTCGGCGTCGCTAGACAGGCGATGGGGCCGGGTGAGGACGTGCCATGCAGATGCAGGGTCTGGGATGACGGAAGTGGTGATGTCGCCAAGAAAAGGCTCTAGGGCCAGGCGGGAAGCTGGATGAGCGTCTTGAACAAACAGATGTGTATTGCCCACCATGGAATCGGTCTTGAGCTCTCCGTTGTTAAGTCCAATTGTGAAAGTTGCTTTCCATGACCACGGCCCCCCTCCCATCCCCTCCTTCATCCCTAGCCTCCCTGTACAGTGATTTCATTAATGCTGGAGACAAAGGCGCCAGATGGAGCCATAGAACATGGAAAGAGCTGGGTGTCGAACACTTTTGGAAACCATCAGCAATTGAAAGCTGTTGTTCAAGTAACTGCTTGGAAGCTTCCCATTTTTACAGTTGCTGAAGGGGTGATGCAGCACGGTTAGGAGACGCACTAGCATGCAAGGGTTTGGCTAAGAGTAGGACCAATGGTAGAACTACCGGTACCATAGTAAACCACGGCTTTTTACTGCAGTACTAAAAAGAATTAGCTAGTGCATAGGTTGGGGCAGTGGCATTGTCAACACAGCATGCGGGAACCCACACTCATTGCTTAGTCTGCCCCCTTACTCTGTTGCACTGGCGTCAAAGACTGAGAGCTCTGGTTCGTTCCTCGGAAGTGCGCGGGTCAGAGCTAGCGCCAGAAAGCAGCTGGTATGAAGCAATGACTAATTAGGAATTAAAATGAGCAACTAACTGAGATCCCTCCTAGTTATAGCCTCACCTCAGCTCTGTGAGGCTTGTTACTCAGAAAACCAGCCAACTAGGAAAATCCTAGCATTATCCTGCCCAGCAGAATTTCCTACGTGAGCCATGCCGGACACTAGACAGCCCAAAACCTGGGTGTTTGTTTTGCCTTAGAAGTAGACCATGCCAAAATAGGCACGGTGCGTACGCAGTCGTGAAGTCAAAACCATCACGAACAGTAGTGACGAGGAGTTATGGCTACCCGAACTTAGGCGTCTACTGCATTATTTCAGACAACCAACTACGACTTCTAATGACCTGGCAGCCAACGGTTGTTGCTGTTGTGCATTGCCTCACTGACTCATACTGTGACCTCTCAGCTGGTGTATATGCTCCAGCTAGAAACCTAGGCAGCAGGTTGGGGCAGCAGCATTGTTGATGCAGCGTGCGGGCTTCCACGCTCGTTGCTTAAGTCAGCTGCCCCCTCAGTCTGCTGCTCTAGAGTCAAAGTCTGGAAGCTCTGGGTTTGTTACTCAGAAACGCGCGCGCCAGTGTTAGCGCCAGAAAGCAGCTGAAAACTGAAAGT
>SZWC01019191.1:3686-20504 GCA_023375785.1 Penium margaritaceum | reverse complement strand
GTCTGCTGCTCTAGAGTCAAAGTCTGGAAGCTCTGGGTTTGTTACTCAGAAACGCGCGCGCCAGTGTTAGCGCCAGAAAGCAGCTGAAAACTGAAAGTGACTGATTAGGAATGAAGAATGAGCAACAATGGGAGACCCCTCCAAGTTTTAGCTCCCCTCCACTAGTGTAGAACTTGTTACTCAGCTAACCAGCCAATCAGAAAATAGTCCTAGACCTATTGTCTGGCAGGCAGGGTTTTCTTGGTGAGTCCTGCTAGACGCCTGACAGCCCAAAACCCGGGCGTCGTCCGTTTTGCCTGAAAACTGGACCATACCATAATACCGACGCTGCAAACGCAGTCGTGCGGTCAGAATCAGCTAGAAAAAAAGTAGCAAAGAGTTATGGCTGCCCGAACCCAGGCAATGCCTACGACAGTCAGTGACGGCAAACAGGGCCACACAGCAGGAGACATGGAGCCTAGGCACAGCATGACGCTGCAGACGCAATGCCACAACCAGAAACAAAGCTGGGTGCATGGAAACAGCATCTGCAGTGGCAGTGACCGCCGGCGGTCCGACCGCCGAGGAGGCGTGCCGATGGAGTTGAGCGCATTGCCGGAGGGAGGAGGCTCCAGCGAACGGTGCGTGGGTCTCAGCGCTCGTCGGCTCCACCGAGCGACACTCCAGCAGCGTCGAGTCTCACTGTCAGTCATCTGCACGCCGATGTACACAAGCCGGGAGGACAGAACAGAGTACAATGAGAGATGCGTGAAAACCAACAGCTCCTACAGACGGCTGAATGGATGGACATTCAAGCCGACTAGGCACTGCTCGATGGAGTGAACATGTCACCGTGAAGCCGAGCGTGTGGTTCTCCTTCTCCTCGTGCTTCTGATGGTGTACCCTCGCACGACTAGCTCCATTGGCAGCTACCCTTGGTGGTCATGTCATCAGTAGTCGAAGTTGGCTCTCTAAAAAATGCAGTTGACGCCCAAGTTCGGGTAGCCATAACTCCTCATAGCTTGTTGATTCTGACTGCACGACTGCATTTGGAGCGTGGCTATTTGGGTATGGTCTAGGGTGTAGGAAAAACGGATAACGCCTTGGTTTTGGGCTGTTTGGAATCTGGCAGGGCTCACTTAGGAAATTCTGCCGGACAGGATAGTTGTAACTCGCGTGTTGACACCGAGCGTCCATAGGCTCTAGCGAGCTCAGAAAATTCACGTTGTTAATTTTAATGACCGTCATCCTCGTTGTAGTGGTGTTTCCTTGCCCAAGTCGTCATGGCTTGCCGCGCCTTTTGAAGCCACGTTGTTTCTTTGTTTCGAAGTAATGGATTATTCTACTATTTTAATATATCCTATTCTGTGTTTAGGAAAAGCGATGGAACCATCCATGACCCGTTTAATACTATGCATTTGTCGATATGGTCATTATGGAAGGAAGTTACTGTTCATTTACACGTTTTTGCCAAGAATCGTGCGACCTCCTAGCTTTGATCGTGGAACAGGTGACCCAGCTTGGTGAAATCGCGCAATGATTCTGCAGGGCTGTCTTGACCTTCATTTTCATGTTTCCTGTTAAAAATGCATAGTGTTAAATTCCTCCCTCTTTAGTTACGCACTGCCCTTGGTTCCTTGTGTGCTTTAGTGATAGAGTTAGAGACCACCCTTTGTCATTTTGGTGAAAGCGCCAATGAATGGAGAGAAAAACATTAGGATTTGGCAAAGTAACGTTAATAGGTAGTTCAACCTTCCAAGAGAAAAACATGTTTGCCACGCTTCCTCCCCCTTTACTAGAAGCGTCCATAAGATAGGTACCCAGGCGTCTCCATGACAAGCTACCCAGAGTGAGCCAAATCATGAGCCTAAGGGCATGTGCTGTTATCCCCTCAAGGGGGTTCATGCCGGGGTGGTACCCCGGAGGGCACATCGGTTTCGATGGACAGCAAGTCCCTCCCAATACTTGGCGATTGCTATAGGTGGCACTCACGTATTGTGGTCAGTTCCACAACCGGCCCAGTGGATGTGGTAATCCTTAGCCACTCGTGCATGCAAATTGCGTTCACGATGTTGGAGGATGCGGTGCACCTCACACTAGCCCTCCACGGCAAGGACTGCAAGAGGCGGTGGCTGAACGGACAGCTCTGTAGTATAAGGTAAAGGGAGGCTCTTCCAATTTTCTGAATCACTGTGAAGGGACTAAGCCACTTCGGTAGCATCTTCTTTGGTGCACCCGGTTTTTTTAGCCGCACATTCCGTGTGCTCAATAGTACGCGATCTCCAGGGGTAAATGATAACTTACGATGTTTCTGGTTGGCATAGGCCTTCTCTCACTGTCGAGCGGCATGTAGGTGAGCCTTGGCATCCCGTCATAGGGTATCCATGCGTTTGGCAAAGGCCTGGGCGGAGGGTACCAGATCCTCGTCACCCCCGTACTTCACCATGGAAGCGTGTACCACAGGATGTAGACCAAGGTTTAGGAAGAAGGGGGTAAATCCAGTTGAATCATTGACTGCATATCTTACGGCAAGTTCAGCAAGGACCAAGTAGTCATACCAATCTTCCATCGTTGGTTCCACGTATATACAAAGCATTTGTTCAAGTGTTCGGTTCATGCACTCAATTTGCCCATCTTTCCATGAGTGAAATACTGAGGACATGCTTTGCCGTGTTCCATACCGTTCTTGTATTGCGAGCCAAAATTGGCTAGCAAAATGCGGATCCCGATGAGAGATGATCTGGAGGGGTTAACCATAGTACTTGATTACACCATCATGGAACACGCATGTCATTTCTTCGGCCATCACCTGGGTTGTAGTCGGCATGAAGTGAGCCATCCTCGTGGTGCGGTCTACCACGACAAGGATAACATTGGGGCCTTTTTTGGTGTCTGGGAGTCCGATGATGAAATGCATAGACACCGACTTCCATGGATTGTTCGTGAGTTGGAGATGTTGGAGAATTCCTCCTGGTGCCTTCTTGGAGCTCTATTTGCGTAAACAGAGGTTACACATCATGCAGTACTTCCGGATGCCCACGCTCCAACCAGGCCACCAGTAATGCTCAGCAAGGGCATGCCTAGTTTCCTTAGGTCTGACGTGCCCCGATGATGTAGGGTTATGAAACTCAAACATGATTTGTTCATGAAGGTTGTTCACATTTGGGACAACCACACATTCACTATGCTAGTAGAGTCCCGCAGCCTCAACAAGGCTATGAAGTTCGATGTTCTTGGGATCAGCAAACCAAGGGTCCATGGTATAGCCCATTAAAATTCGATTTCTGATGGGATTGATTCTGATCAATGGCCACAGGGGTGGGCGGAGTGGGTTCGGTTTCAGCGTGGTTGCTGACACAAGGGCTACAAAGTGTCGGTTGGTGATGTCCTCATTGCGCGCCACGAGAGCAACATGCGACGGGGTATGACTCAGGGGGCCGGCCATGCCATGTCCTGGCTTGTACTCCCACGTAAATGTGAATTGACAAAGGTACTCGCTCCAACGTACTTGTCTTGTTCAGAGGTTTTGTTGTGTCTGGAAGAAAATGAGAGGTTATGGTCAGTGACCACAGTAATGTGCCCTTTTGTACCCTCAAGGTAGCAATGCTATACCTTGAAAGCATGCATGACTGCCATGAGCTTTTGATATCCTATAGTGTACCTGATCTCTTCATCCAAAAGCTTATGAATCTCATAGGCTTCGGGATGGCCATCTTACCTGAGAATGAATCATAGACCTGGAACCGATGCATCACAACTTACTTCCCAAGTTTTTTTTGGATCCGGTAATGCAAGTACCGGTGTAGATGTCAGAATCCACTTTACAGATTCAAATGCTTTGATGCAAACCCACCTAGCCTTCTTCCGAGTTAGGGCAGTGAGGGGGCTAACCAAGGTGGAATAGCCTTGTGTAAACCGTCGGAAGTAGTTTGTAAGGCCAAGGAAAGAGCGGAGCCGGCCTATGTTCTTAGGTTGAGGCCAATGTTTCACGACCTCCACCTTACGAGGGTCCACCCGGATGTCGTCCCCAATGATGATGTGGCCCAGATACTTCAACTCTGGCTGTGGAAACTTGCACTTGCTCCTGTTTGCAAAGTGATTCAAAGGATCTCAAGGACTGTGTGTAAGTGTTTCTCATGTTCTTCGTGGTTCTTCGAGAAGATCAAGATATCATCGAGGTACACCAAGACTGACTTGCCGAGGTGGTCCCTAAAGATGTTGTTCATCACTGCCTGAAATATTGCAGGTGTGTTCATGAATCTGAAATAGAGGAATCAAAACTGGTAGTGTCCTGGATGGGTCCGGAATGTCGTGTTTGGTACATCCTCCTCAATGATGCGGGTCTGGTGGTATCCTTGTGAGAGGTCCAGTGAACACTTTCGCCCCTTGAAGTTGGTCGAACAAATGCTCAATGCGCGGAAGCGGGTATCGGTTTTTCAAATTGAGTTTGTTCAAAGCCCGGTAGTCTACGCACATCCTCCAACCTCCATCGTTTTTATTCACAAAGGGATGGAGGCCCCAGATGGGGACGAAAAATGGTTCAATCCAGCCCTTCCTGAGGTATTCTTTGATTTGTGTTTTGGCTTCTTGTTGTTCTTCTGGGCTTAGACGGTACACTGATTGAAAGAGGGACACGACCCTTTGTTCCAACAGGATGGTGTGACCGACCGCACGCCTGGGTGGCAACCCATTCGATGGAGGTTCAAACACGTATGAGAACTCAGAGAGGGTTTTGGAAACCCCTGAGGGTACGTCACTTTCTACATCATCATCGAGTTTCTTTAGTATGGCAAGGAAACACCAATAGCCCTACCTCAGCCGTCGTTTTTCTTGGAGTGCTGTGAGGCTCGCTTGGGGTAGGGCGTTAGGGTGCTGAATCTGGGGGATTGGGGACAAAGTGATTGTCCATTTTCCACTAGAGATTTGTTATGTCTTAAAGGTGAAGCACAGAAGTGCTTTGTGGCTCACCAGCCATGGATCCCCTAACACAACATCAAAGGGGTCCATAAGATCCAACACCGTTAGGCAAACAGTGGTTGTGAAGCCGGGCAATGTGAGTCATGCTGTACACTCACCAATCACCGGCACCTCCCTTTTGTCAACGACAATCGGCGTGCCTCTATGAGGAGTGTACCTCAACTGCCACGTGCCCAAAAAATGCTCCACTCACAAAGGAGTCATCTGCTCTGGTATCTACAAAGATGCGTACTGTAGCACCTGCTAGCTTGCCATCAAACTGCATGGTCATGCTTGCTTCAGATTTGCATAGGAGAAGACTGGATATGGGCTTGCCCTCCAAGTGTTCAATGCGATAGGCATGAGTGCTTCTCCATAGCTCCATCATACTATTCATCAATTCCCACATGCGGTGTCCTTTTGTAAATGAGGCCAAAAACTTCGGTCCTTTGAAGGCACACATGTTCATCTCTGGACTGACAGGTACAGCCACCGTGATTGATATTAGGGAATTTCTTGTGTGTGAATTATGTGCAGCTTCTATGACAGAGGGCCGAGTTTCCTTTGTAGCGCCGACCAAAGATGTACAGTTTTCCAAGTTCTCCTTGGTTGCATAGGCAAGTGGACATAAGTCATCATGGAAGAGGGATTAAGGATTCATGATTAGTGCATAGATTGTTGAGAAACATGATGCTCAAAGAAACCCAAAGGTTTAGAGATCATCATCACAAAACATGATTTTTCTACCCTCGTCCTCTCCATGACTCACAGCAACCCTAGACAACAATCCACTAGTGGCTACTGGGGGTCCTAAAAACTTGCTCATGGCCATGTTGGAAACAGCAAGTGCGTCTTGCCTATCCTCTCTCAAAATCCCGGTCCTCCTCACGAGGGCGTCCGTGTCTACCCTTGCCACCATGTGCACCAGGTGATGGAAACTGGGGCAGCCCTCAGGGAGGTGATCAGGCTCACTAAGAGCCGCCTAGGCAGGATCAACTGTTTGTGAGAGGGGGTTGCAGGTTGCACAGACAGAAATTATGGAAGCGAATGTAGGTTTGCAGACGACGCGAATGTGTGAATCAATTCTTGAGTGAGAAAGCACATAGTCACAGCTTTCTAAAAAGCCCTTATATGCCTCATTTGGCCTAGGGATCACTGAGATACACTCTGTCAAAGTCTACCCTCTAGCACACTCTCCTGGCCTAGCGGGATGAGCGGCAGTCACCTTGTCACACAAGAGAATTATGTCTCACACCACTTGGACAACCAACAATCGTTGTCTGCACCTTCCTTGAAGTCTCTAGGAGGTATTCCAGCCGCCTTTTTTCCTTGAAGGCCGCTCTCAGCCGTCCTGGCCAATAATCCTGCCGCCTTTTGAGCTCGAAGTGCTCAGGTCGTCACTTGAACCCGACCCGTGATCTCCAAACTTTGGAAATCTATATCTCACTCAAACGGACTCCAAATCGAGTTCCGTAAATGTGTGTTGGAACCTGTGAAACATCCTCTAAGCAACTGTTATGCCAGATTATCTTTATCAAGCATCCTATTTTTGTCACATTCAGGCACTCTCAAATCCTTCATTCTCCCACTTTGCGAGAATAAAATTCACACAAGTCTGCACTGTCCCCTCAGGTGCTGAAAGCGGTGCGCTGCCAGCGGCTTGGTCAAAAAGTCTGCCAGCATCATGCTTGAAGGGTAGAAATTGATGTGCACCACCTGCTTTGCCACGAGCTCGCGGATGAAGTGGTACCACAAGTCGATGTGCTTGGTGCGGGCGTGAAACTCTGTGTTCTTCGTCAGAGCAATGGCGCTCATGTTGTCACAGTAGATGGTGGTGGCTGTGGTGTGCTGCTGTCCAAGGCTTGCTAGCAGCTCACGCAGCCACAAAGCTTCCTTTGCTGCTTCACTGCGGGCGATGTACTCTGTTTCGGTGGAGGAGAGGGCAACGCACTCTTGCTTCTTGCTCCTCCAGCTGATTGCACCTCCCCCGAGCACAAACACGAACCCACTGGTCGACCTCCTTGTGTCCAGGTCACCTCCCCAATTTGCGTCACTGTAGTCGATGAGGATGGGGCTGTTGTTGCCGTTGAAGGTGAGGCAAAGGCTGCTACTGTTGTCCAGGTAGCGCAATACCTGATTAACCACCTTCCAATGCTGCACGCCCGGATTCGCGCAAGACTTGCTGAGAACTCCCACTGCTTGGCTGATGTCGAGGCGCGTGCCGACTGCTGCATACATGAGGCTCCCAACTATTGCTTGGTACGGCACTGCTTCCATGCGGCTGCTCTCTTGCTTGCCGTGGGGAGTTTGCTTCATGCTCAGCTTTGCTCCCACTTCGAGTGGTGTAGCGACCTTGCGCGCTCCTGCCATGTCGAAGCGTTTAACGATGTCGCTCACGTACGTGCTCTGCGACAGCTCCAATGTCTGCTACTGCCGGTCGCGCTTGACCTGAAGGCCAAGGTAGTAACTGAGCTCTCCCATGTCCTTCATGTTGAACCTGGCAGCAAGGGACTACTTCACATCGTCCAAAAGAGACGTGGAGTCAGATGCAATGAGCAGATCATCAACATAGAGCAAGATGATGATCTGGCTTGCCTCTTGTGTGCGCCCATAGGCAGCATGGTCTGCTTCACTGCGCACAAAGCCAAGGCCAGCCAACTGCTCATCCATCTTGAGGTACCATGCTCGTGGGGCTTGCTTCAGGCCATAGAGGGCCTTCACAAGCTTGCACACCAAATCCTCCTTTCCCTCCACCACATACCCCTTCAGCTGCTCCATGTACAAATCCTCCTCAAGGTCACCATTCGGAAATGCACAAGACACATCCATTTGGTGCACCTCCCAGTCCATAGCAGCAGCAAGTGCAAAGATCGCTCCGATGGATGGGAACTTTGTGACAGGTGCAAATGTCTCATTGTAATCCACACCCTCAGTCTTCGCATACCCTTTTGCAACCAGCTCTGCTTTGTGCCTGAGCACCTTACCATCCGCACCAAGCTTGTGCCTCAAGATCCACCGGCATCCGATCACCCGGCTGCCATGTGGAGCTTCCTCGAGGGTCCAGGTGCCGTTCTTCATGAGCGCACCATACTGTTTGTCTGTTGTGGCACGCCAATCTGCCCCCTCAGCGCTACTCATGGCTTGAGCAAATGTGGCTGGGTTATCGGTGACTGTGAGGAAGAGAAGCTCGAGATGAGATGACTCCGTTGGTGGTGGAACGGTGCACAGGTTCACCAGATCCTCCAACATCCTCTGTTTGCTTGCAAGGCGTTCGGATGACCTCAGCGGCTCCCCACTGTCCTTTGCACCTTTGTTGATGCGTGCAGACCGTCGTGGCAGCTGCTGTACGTTGTTTTGTTGCTCCTCCTCATTAGATTTGGCTGCAGGCTCCTTCTCTTTCTCAGCTCCCTCCACCTCCTTATCGTTACCGCTGTCACCGCCATCTTCCGCACTGTCCTCTTCTGCTACCGGAACTTCTCCCATTTCAGGAACGAGTGTGGGAGCAAGTGGAACAGCAGTCATAGGGCTCCAAGTCCAGCCCTTCACGTCCTTTTTAAAGATGACATCGTGGCTGCGGATGATCTTGCGAGCAGCGAGGTTGTAGAGGTGGTATCCCATGGTGTCGTAGCCGAGGAAGGCCGCCTTCACCGACTTTGCGTCCAGCTTGTTGTGGTTGCCAGCAGGCACGTGCACGAATGCGCCACACCCGAAGACTTTCAGATGCATTACAGTTGGCTTGCGTCCTGTCCACGCCTCCTCCGGTGTCATCAGCAGCACGGCGCGCGTGGGACTCCGGTTTTTCAGGTACACGGCAGTGTTGACCACTTCCGCCTTAAAGGTTGGCGGGAGCTCTGCGTCTTTGAGCATGCTCCGAACACACTCCATGAGCATGCGGTTTGCGCGTTCAGCCACACCATTCAGCTACATTGTTCCAGGTGGGGTGACCTCGTGCCTGATCCCGCGACCCTTGAGGAAGGTGCGGAAGTCGTTGGAGAGGTACTCTCCTCCACTGTCAGTGCGAAGCACCTTCAACCACCTACCACTCTCATTCTGTGCAGCAGCAATCCACACCATGAAAACATCAAAGCACTCATCCTTGCCAGCCAGGAAGGACACTCACATCTTACTCGACTTGTCATCAATGAACGTGACAAAGTACAACTTGCCGGACAAGGACTGTGATGGCATGGGACCGCACAAATCAGAGTGAACGCGTGAGAGAAGCTCAGCCGCCCCCTTCCCCTCCCCCGTGAAAGGAGCACGGGCTTGCTTCCCTTCAAGCAGCTCTCACAAGTCGATGCACTAGGCTGCTTCACCCCCTTGAGCTGCAGGCCGCGGACCATCTGCAGCATGGAGATGATGGCGCAAAAGCCGAGGTGACCGAGCCGGCGGTGCCACAGGTCGATGTCGTGTTTTCCCTCTCTCGCCGCCAACGCTGAGTTGGCTTCCTTCTCCGACGCCACGTAGAGGCGGTAAAGACCGTCCTCCTTGTTTGCTTTTGCAAGCGCACGGCCTGCACCGGCAGAGATGGTGCAGCCACCATTCTCAAAGCAAACCTGCATGCCTTCGGAGATGAGAGATGGGACAGAGAGGAGGTTAGCTGCCAGCCCCGGAACATGGAGCACCCCCTTCACACGACGTTCCACGTGCTTATCCTCAACGGAAGCACAAAACACAATCTCACCCTCCCCAACAGCCATTTGTACATGGTTGACCCCCATGTACACCCGACCAGGCTCAATGACGGTGTAGACAACGAACCACTCCCTGCGACACGTCATGTACCGCGTGGTTCCCAAGTCAATGATCCAGAACAGGGTGGTGTTGTCGGAGACGTGCAGGATCCGGATGGTTGTCACGAATCCACTCTCCTAATCTGTGGCGTTTGCTGAAGCGTGAGACAGTTTTCCCGCTCGCACTCCAGCCGCAAGGTCCGCCTTCTTCTTCCGGAATTCGCGCGCCCAATGGCCCGGCTTCGTGTAGTTCCCCTTCTTCTTCCCTCCACCGTTGCCCCTGGTTGGTGCAGCGCCACCCCCATGACCAGAGTTGGTGATGAGAGCGACGTCTAGTCCGCTTCCGCCCTCTTCTGCCTTGCGCTGCTCCTCGTGTAACAACAGGTTCTCCTCCACATCATTGAGGGAGAGCTTGTCGCCACACTCGTCCAGGGCAACAATGAGAGGAGTGTAGCTGCTAGGAAGACCAGAAAGGATGGTTAGCATGAGCACACGCTCCTTGATAGGGTCCTCAATTGCAGCAAGCCGGTCAGAGAAAGACTTCACCATGTTGATGTAGTCAATCATGGATCCAGACTCATCCATCTTCACAGTGTGAAAGCGACGACGCAGCTGCATATTCATGAGGACTGACTTGGAAGCAGAAGTGGAATCAAGCTTTTTCCAAACCTGCTTTGGTGTGAGGATGCCACGGATGAGGAGTTGCTACCGTTCAGCGAGGTGGAGGTAGATGGTGGCGAGGGCGTGGTCACGCTTCTCGCGGTAGGTACGGTCCTCAACAGGGGAGAGGGAGCTTTCTGCTTTTTCATTCTCCTTCTCATCCACTTGGCTCCAGAGACCCTTCTCCATAAGCACCATCTTCATTTTGTTGCTCCAGTTGAAGACGTTTCTGCCTTCGAACTTAGCGATGTTGACGCCGGCCACCACTGAAGCGGATGTTGCCACGGTAGTGCAACGTTCAGCCCACAAACGGCTCTCTGACACAACAGGGTGCAAGGAATGCCTCAAGGATGAGAAAAAGGCTTGTTCTAGCTCTGATATCACTGATGGAAACTGAGGCAGCCCTCAGGGAGGTGATCAGGCTCACTAAGAGCCGCCTAGACAGGACCAACTGTTTGTGAGAGGGGGTTGCAGGTTGCACAGACAGAAATTACGGAAGCAAATGTAGGTTTGCAGAGGAAGAGAATTTCTAAATCAACTATTTATTGAGAAAGTACATATTCAATCCTTTTTAACAAGCCCTTATATGCCTCATTTGGCCTAGGGATCACTGAGATACACTCTGTCAAAGTCTACCCTCTAGCACACTCTCATGGCCTAGCGCGATGAGCGGCAGTCACCTTGTCACACAAGAGAATTATGTCTCACACCTCTTGGACGACCAACAATTGTTGTCTGCACCTTCCCTGAAGTCTCTTGGAGGTCCTTCAGCCGCCCTTTTGCCTTGAAGGCCACTCTCAGCCGTCGTGGCCAATAATCCTGCCGCCTTTTGACCTCAAAGTGCTCAGGTCGTCACTTGAACCCGACCCGTGCTCTTCAAACTTTGGAAATCTATATCTTACTCAAACGGACTCCGAATCGAGTTCCGTAAAGTGTGTTGGAACCTATGAAACTGTTATGCCAGATTGTTTTTATCAAGAAACCTATTTTTGTCACATTTTGGCACTCTCATATCCATCACCAGAGCGCTGCATGGCTGCAAAGGCCTGGCCCTGGCGTTGGCCGCCCTAAGGGTGCGCATGGCCTGCTGGGGCATTGCCTTGGCCCTGGCATTGTCCACCTTGCTGCTGGCCACCCCCATGGGAGCGATTCTGGCCTGCGCCGTTTGGGCGATACTGGCCCTCGCCCTAGCACCAGCCATGCCCGTGGTGCTGTTGGCCGTGTTGTTGTCCCTGCTGCTGTTGTGACTACTGTTCCCCATGATGATGGTCACGTGCGGTGTGTCCAGCTTTGTTGCAGATCCTGCAGATGACAATGCCACGGGGTGTGTTCTGTCCATCATGACGACATAACTTCTTTGATGGCTCCAAGGCGGCATCTATAGAGCGCTTTAGGGCACCGCCTATTGGAACGGGTGGCTCAGGTGAAGTTTGGCTCTTGCGTGCATTGCGATCCCAAATTCTAGAATTCATCTTGTAGACCTCGCAAACGCGTATCACAAGAGCGTGTAGACTCTCCCACTGCTTTCCGTTGTCCTGGAGGAAGAAAACCCAAAACTGCGGGTTGCCTAAGCCAGTTGAAACAAAGTCAAATTTGGCCTCTTCAGTCAGGTGACGCTCATCCACCTTCTTTGCTATCTTGAGAAAGGTATCTACATACTTCTCCAAGGACATTCCTCCTTACACGTAAGCTTGCAAATCCTTCTTTGCCTTCGTAAAGTCAGTGGGTTTTGAGTAGAGCTCACGCATGAGTGCGTAATACTCCTCCCAACTTGGGCCGGATTGCAACTGCTTCTCCTCTGTTAGCTTCTCAAAGGATTGTGGCTTGAGGGAGAGCACTCCTTGAGCACCCCACTCCTCCTTATCGACCTGGGCAAGGTGTAGGTAGCGCTCAAGAATATGAGGAATGTATTGATGTCTCCCGGCCGATCGTAGCGATTTACCCGCTCCAGCACAACACAGCCGCAGGTCACCCCCATCCTTTGGGCTCGAGGTGGTGTAACTGTGGCCCTCATCCGAGGTGCATAAAGTTGTGACCGTGGGGCCGATTCACCGACTAGAGCATGAAGCACATTTTGAGCAACCCTGCATATATTCTTGACGCTTGCGCCCTCACAAAGTTCAAAGATCTGCTCCACCTCATCTTCAAATGCATGGCGTGCAGCTCCCATGGCCAGATTGAGTACCGCCCGCTGGTTTACGACTTCCTTCGCACAAAGGGTGTCAAGTGCATGCTCCGCCAACTTTGCCTTGTGCTTAGCAGCTGCCAACTTGCGGACCATCTTGGCGTTTCCTTCATAAAGCCTTTCAGTGAATCGTTACGTTTTGAATACCCATTCACAAAGGCTGGCGCACACCATGTTGCCATAGTATGCCAGCGCGCCCATGATGGTCATGTCGAGATCCATGTCTTCTGAAGAGAGGCCGGCACAGATCTTATCAAGGTGGCCTTCGACATTTAGGCGATGCGTAACACTACCAAGTGCATGTTCAGCCACCACGAAGATTGGAGGATTTGCCTGTTGGCCTCCCTAGCTCTGTGCGGTGGGGATAGCACGTCTGCCTCCATTAGCACATTGAGACACTCGCTCCACATCTGCCTCCTCAGCCGTTTCCATTGATACAGACTTTGTGATGTCACTTCCTTTGCTGGTGGTATTGTGGGCCTTAGCTTCTTCACCCATATCCTGCTCGGCCTCGATGACCACCTGGTCCACTGGCTAGTCTAAAGACCTGTCCCCATGCTTGCCACGCTCAATGACCTCTTTGGGGTTAGTGACATTGGCTGCACCCTCTTTAGCAGCCTTTGAGCCTTCATTGGCCGGAGTCAGTTGAGCGTCGTGGCCAAAGTTGAGCTCAACGATCAGCTTGTAGGGTTGCCCCTCGCCTTGTGGTTCGACTGCATGGGTGCCTTCATTCTGTTCCTCGTTCTTGGGAGCCTTTGGCGTCTTATCTCTTGGCGACGCCGGTCAGGACCTTTCCCTTTTTCTGCCATTGGCTCTCGGCGTGGCTTGGGAAGGTGGCTCACCGGCGCCAATGTTCTACAATGCTCCTTTGACCCCATGGGTGTTTGCTCATTCGAGCGGCATGGATTGAAATTTGGAGGATACCCTATAACCAGAGAGAGTCCAGTCCCAAGACCTGCCATCGCTGTCGCATGGTCTCGCTACGGGTCACCCTCTTTCCAACCTCCTTGCTTTGTAATCATTTTTCTCCTTCACCCTCTTGAGTGGTGGACCGAGGTTCCCAAAGCGTACATTCCTTCACCTTTTGAGAGGTGGACCGCTCCTTGCTTAGTCTGCCTTCTTCGCCCACTGCAATAGAGTCTAATTCTAAGAGCTCTGATCTGTTAGTTAGAAGTGCAAGTGCCAGAGGTAGCACCAGAAAGCAGCTGGAATGAAGCAATGACTAATTAGGAATGAAGAATGAACAAATAACTGAGACCCCTCTTAGTTCTATCCTCACCTCAGCTCTGTGAGGCTTGTTACTCAGAAAGCGAGCCAACAAAAAGATATCCTAGAATTGTTGTAACTCTACGCATTTTTAATAGAAAACATAAAAATCAAGGTCAAGACAGCGTGGCAAAATCATTGCACAATTTGGCCAGGCTCAGTGACCTGTTAGGTGACCAAAGCTAGGAGGTTGCTTGATTCTTGAAAAAAATGTGCAAAGAAAGAGGAACCTCCTTCCATAGTGAACATATTGACAAATGCGTAGTATAAAATGTACCATGGATGTTTCCACTGCTCTGTCTAAACAAAGAATGGGGATGATTAAAATAGCAAAACAAATCATTACTTTTAAGCAAAGCAACAACGTAGCTTCAAAAGACGCAGCGAGTCATGACGACTCAAACAAGGAAAGACCACTCCGACGAGGAGGACGGTCATTCATTTTTGCAACGGTGACTTTTCCAAGCTCACCAAAGCCTTTCGACGCTGTCTCAATGCGCGAGTTGAATTTGGTACCAAAGCCACAGCGACCGGTGAACTCACTGCTCGTCCTCATCTTGCCATGCATTCGTCACATTGCACCGGGAGTGTGCCATTGACGAGTGGAAAACTCATTTTGCAATTGCACTGGCAAAATACTACCTGCCAGTACTCCACATAAACCTACTCGTTCACTTTCACCCTCCCCAACCTTTCACAACCTACTTTGCCCCCAACTACTCCACCCTTCCAAAACCTCTCTCTCCATCTCTCTCCTCTCATCCTGACCTTGCCCAACCACGAACTTGCGCCACTATCCATTTTGTCGCAAGGAGAGGCCAATGGTAGGAGGCAGGCCAAAACAAGGGATTGCCGGACCAGTTGCTTGGGTGGCCAGGAGCTGCTACGACAGCTTGGGAGGCATACAAGGGCAAACTGGCTGTGATCAAGCTCCCAAGGCCAAATTTCCTTTTATTTCTCCAAGGCGACAGAGATTTTTGAGTCAATCCCGGGTTCCTGGGTGGAAGGGAGAAGGGAGGAGCCTTATCTTGGCCTCCAGGCGTCCAAATTCCATGCCATTTTTTTTGTTGAGTTCAGAAAAAAATTCCTACTTCATTCTAAGACATTGAAGCCGTCCTTGTGCCATTTGGCCATGGAAAACTCATTTTTCAAGAGATTCTCACTATCCTTTGGATTCTGAGTGCTTTAGCCGCGCCCTACTTTCAAGAACATGATCCTCAACCCTTCAAAAAAATCTTCTTGCAAGAAGGACCAACTTCTTCCACCAAACAAAAAAAAATTGGGCTGGATCCAGACCTTATGCAGCAGCAGGTTGCATCAAGAGTACTCTAGGCTCTGCATCCTTGGGCGGTGCCACTCCGCGCTCGGATCGGTGGCGGCCCGGCGGTGTCATAGGAGCCTCGTACAGTCCGGGATGCCTCCTGCGGACTTCTGGAGGATTTTGTACAGCATGATCATGTCAATGCGCCGGATAGCAACGGTCTAGAAAACGGGTCCCAACATGGGAGGCCGCCAACCGCTCTTGGTATTGCAACCGAGATAACATATCACCCTCGAACGAGCGATCCACACTTTAGGTTCGTTTGGTTTGCAACCTCACGAAGTCCGCATGTTGGTCTTTAGTGTCTACCTTTGGTTGGACACTCTGTGAGGAGTCTCAAAGGCAAGAACTGTAAATGGATGCATGCAAGGTACAGGCTTTTATACTTGCAGAGCTTTTACTAAAGCTTCTTCTTGTAGTGGCTCCACTGGAGCCAACCTCAACCTACATTCCTACTTGGCGCGTCCTTAGACCGCCAAGTGTCATCCTTAAGGCAGGCTCTAGTAAGCTTCCTAGAAGCTTCCTGTCCCAGTTTTGGCCACAAAGAAAATTGCGGCCGTCGCGGGGTTTGAACCCGCGACCTCTGGTTTGAGACTCCGGTGCCTACTCAACCAAGCCAAAAAGGTATGGTTCCTATGATGAGCCACAAGGGACATACCCATTATGGGCAGTGCATTCCTGGCCCATCTTAGAACAGACCAAGGGGACATACTCCATAGAGCAGTGCATGCCTTGTCTGTATGTGTAGCTAGCCAGCTAGGCAGTGGACAAGGTGCATACTATTTCAACACCTTGAGCCTCCTGACTCTGGAAAGCATTTACGCTGGTGCGCGTGAGAGAGTGAGGAAGAGGGACCTTCCTGCGAGGCAGATAACATTTATGGCCCTGGTGTTTTTGAGAGCAGGAACAGGCAGGTGGAGAGGGAAGAGGGGGGAGCTGGCAGGGATGCCGGTGTGGGGAATAAAATGTGTGGAGGAATAAGGTGGTGCAAAGACAAGGACGGTGTTGAGAAGAACGCAAGAGGTGTTGATGTGGAAGCCAGTGTTGGGAAAAGTTCAAGAGGCATTGGCGTGGTAAGTCTCGGGACGCGCTACGGTGTGGACGCACCACTGCACCTTAGCACACTTGTGGCTCGAAGAGGATTGTGCCACGGTGAGTCTAGTGCGTGCGAGAGAGACACCGGGGGCAAGACGAGGCCAATGGGAGGAGGAGGAGGAAGTGAGCAATTGTTTGAGGATCGGCATTCCAGTGCAGGCCATGGGGAAGAGGCTTGTGGTGGAGTCATGGGTGGGCTGCGGCGTCCGGTCACTGTTGGCCTGAGGGTGAGTGTGTACCCTGGAGGCTCCCTAGCAGTGGTTGATTCACACCACCAACGGTTTTGGAGAGACTGAAACTGTGGAGGTAACTGGTTCCAAGGATGGAAAAAAACTGGTCAGAGAGTGTAGCAATAGTTTTGGCCTCAATTCATTGGGAATGAACTCTTGATCAAGGCTCACAAGTAGTGGCATTTTATAGCCACTGATCTAAGCTTTCCAGATTATCAAAGCATGCCAGATTTGAAGCTTCCTAGCAGATTCTATGGCTTCTAGAGTGTCCTTGGTAGGCTGTCCTTTTTTCCCACATAGGATGGCATCCCTTCCCTCATCTAGAAGCTTCTGCCCCTTCCTAGATTCCTCAGCTTGCTCCTAGGAGGTGGGAAGGTATCTGGAAGACCAAGA
>SZWC01019190.1:22613-33750 GCA_023375785.1 Penium margaritaceum | reverse complement strand
TCTCTCTCTCTCTCTCCCTCCCTCTCTCTCTGAAGGATTCTAGCTCTCTCCCTCTCTGTCTTTTTCTCTCTCTTTCTCCCTCTCTCTCTCTCTCTCTCTCGTACTCTCTCTGACTCTCTCACTCTCTCATTTACTCTCTCTCTCTCTCTCTCTCTCTCTCTCTCTTTCTCTTGCTCTCTCGCTCTCACTCTCACACCTCACGCTCTCTCACGCTCTTTCTACTGTCCCTCTTCTCTCCTGCTTCTCTCTCTTCTCTCTCTCTCTCTCTCATCCCTCTCGCTTCTCCTATCTCTCTCCCTGACTCTCTATCTCTCTTTCCCGTTTGCACTGTCTCTCTGCCTCTGTTGCTTTCTATCTGGCTCACGCTCTCTCTCCCTATTACTCTACTCTCCCTATTACTCTGCTAACCCTCACCTCCGAATACGCTCAGTGTCCAGGGAGCATCATACGGTACTCACTGAAGAAGCGGCCAAGGGTCATGGAGGTGGGCACTTGTACCAGGGAAGGCGCATTATGGGTGTCGGAGGAAAGATGGGTGAGCAAACTGCCTACACCGCGACCCCAAGCCCACCGGCAGAGCATCCGAATGCATTGCCACTGTCCGGGATGAGGACCGGGAGAGGTGAGGATGATATCTGGATCATCGCGTAGGCCGCTGTAAGAAGGTGTGAGGGGGAGAAGCGAGAGGTGCGCTTGCTTGGCTTCAGAGAGAGAGAGAGGTGTTGCAATTCTCTGTAGGTAGCTCTGACTGGGAACTCGTCATGGACAATGGACTTGTGTGCCCGGTTGCAATGGGTGCAGATGTCGCTGTTGAACGAGATGAGCATGAGGTTGTTGGGCAGGTTCGGAAAATAGAGGCGGGGGTCAATGGATTGGCACTTGAGGTCGTTGACAGGACTGAGAGCGGAACCGCTTAGAGTACTAGGGGCTCTTCCTACACGCTTCAAGGGGTGGAGGTGAAAGACTAGTTGTAGAAGGGGGGCTGAAATGGTGCCGTGAAGCTTAGTGAGGGGAGAGGTCAGGATTTTTACGACGTCACTAGGGCGAAAGCCACGTGGCACCCTACTGACAATTATGCCGGCTGTCTGTGTCGCTTGGCCCACCTCAGGCGTTCTTGCATCGATGGATGCTGTTACCAAGACGGGAGTAGATTGACCTGGGACTGGCACACGTAGGGCTCCCAGCTTGCAAAAGAGTTCGGCGACAGGGGTGGAGTCGACAGTCAGGTCCCAAATCTGCATCTGCTTGCCCGGGTTGCTCATGCGCAACGATGTGTCTCTCACCCACACGTCGCGTGCAGCACTAGGCGGGAACCGTTTCTTGTCGGCGAGGCGCTTCCGTGCTGCATCCTCAATGTGGTGGTCAAGGTCATGCGGACCCTTTCGGGCGGCTAAGAGGACCACTACTGTGGAGATGTCAAAGGGGTTGGATAGGAAAGTAGGCGTGGGAGGGGAGGCGTTTGTGGAGGGGGCGAAGCGGGATGTAGCAGAGAGAGGGTAACAGAGGAGGGGAGGGGTGGTTGTGGAGCCGAGCGTTTGGGATCGAATACCCCATTCGCTGCAGGTGCTCCCTGTGGGGAGGGAGTTGAGGGTCCTCTTGCAAGGCCTTCGGGCACGCTTCTCTTTCTCCCTCTGCTTTGCTTGTTGGAAAATCCTTTCTCTAGGAAGGGGGTCTCCCTGCGCCAAGCAAGAGGGAGGAGAAAAAGGCACGATTTTCAGTGAGGGGACCGGATGAAGGCTCGTTTTATTAAGGGGGGATAAGGAGAGGACAAGAGTGCATGTCGACCAATATGGAGCAGAGCAAGGACTGTGACTTTCGTGTCTCTTGCTGAGCAAGGTGGGAAAGATGTGCATTGAGGTGGTTACATGTGAGGTGGAAAGCTTTCCAGAGCAAAGTGGTTGCATGAGTGCGTGAGCGTTCAAAGTGGTGATCGCATCTCCGTTTCCATATTAGGTGGAGGAGGATAAGTTGTATGCATATCCACACCAAGTTGCGTGTTTTGCGGGGCGGGGCACGAAAGAGAAGCATCCATTCCGGAATGTTTCTTTTATGGAAAACCCGGAGGTATTAGTGTTGAGTGAAACTGGTGATGGCAAGGATGGATGGGCATGTGAGGAAGCAGTGGGCACAGTATTCTGATGCACCACAGAGACTACATAAGGATGTAGTCTCGCCAAGGATGGGGGCAACGCGGGTCCCGACCTGAATGCAGCAGGTAGCAATGCGAAAGAGTACGTCTCTTCCTTTGGACGAAAAAAGCGTGTCACGCCATATGGGAATGATTTTTCTCCAAGGAAGGCTGTATCCTATGGATGCATGCCACCGTGTGAGACGAGGTGAAAGAACAGATGGATGCAAGAGAGGGCGGAGGAACTTTGTCGCTTTTTTAACCAACATGTGATCCGGAATGGACACTCGGAATGCCTGAAACGGACAAGTAAACCAAGTGTGTTGGACAAAGTAGTGGTCTGAGTAGTAGGCTTTGACTGCAATGACTGGGTAAAGGTCACAAATGGGAACAGTGAAGGCATTGCAATGATCGGCGGGGAGGTAATGGCATCGCCTGTTATCGTAAGTAAGGACTGAGGCGGTGTCGTTGGTGATGTTCTTGCACAAGTATACTGTAGGAGGCCACTCTTGGAAGCGACAACGACTGTTGGTGTAATATTGTTTTCTTCTATCTGCCAAATAGAGGTTTGGCCAGCGAGTGCAGCAGTCCATTCATGGGGTATTGACCTTTTTAAAACAGAAAGTCGTCTTCGTTGCGTGGTGTCCGGAAAAACGATACAGAGTTCAGCCGAGTTGAGTGGTCGCCATATGTGGTCACTGTCTAGGACGAAGATAGAGCTCAGGGTGAGATTGTGTCAAAACGTTTCCCCTGGTGTGAGCCCATAGGGTGTATTCTCATGCTTAAGGAGAAAGCGGTTGAAACTCAATGGTTCATTGAGGAGAAAATGGGGGAGGAGGGGAGGGCTTGCAATGTCTAGATTTAGGTCATAGAAGGCCTTGAAATAGGCATTCCACCTATCTGGGAGCTTATGGACCTTGAGAATGCTAGGATGAGCTGTGAGAAGTTGGTATGGATTTTTTATGTGTTGGGAGAGGATTTTGAGGCCGGCCCCTATCCATAGAGAAGAGGGGTGGGTAGCGAGGGAAATAGGCCACATGGAGTGATGTGCTGCGATTATGGTTTCAGGTAGGGCGAATCCACATCCCCCCAATTTGAGCGGGGTGCACATGTTTTTCTCCCCTGTGAACCGGCGGGATTGGTGTTGGCCCGGGGCTTTGACACCGCTGATGAAGTTCAGGATGGTACGGGTAATGGCCTTTAGATGTTCCTTTGGGGGGGGAAGGAGGTTTGCGTGGTATAGAAAGGTCGGGATAATGAAGGCATGGGCGACTGTGGTGCGGCTTTGAATAGGAAGGTGTTGGGCGGCTCAATGTGTAGCGGGAAACACAACCTTCGACGAGAGGGTGTCCCAGGTGAAAGCTGGGTGGATGACTGGCCCAATCTGGATACCTAGAAGTCGTTCAGATCCAGGGTTCCATGTGAAATTAGTTGGTACAGCAGGGGCGATGGAGTTTAGAGATCCTAGTCCTATGAGGGCTGACTTGTTTGGGTGTATCTCCAAGCCGGTTCCCTCAAATAGAGTGTGCAACAAGTCTTGTGCCACTTGGAGTTCAGTGAAAGAGTTGAGGAAGATGGTGATGTCATCAGCAAAGCATTGAACTTGAAGCGGTCGAGAGGAGAAGGGGTGAGAAATTCCTCGTAGGCACGATTGTCAAAGGGATGAGCACCATGGTTCTAAGGCAAGGATAAACAGGACGGGTGCTAGGGGACATCCTTGTCGGGCCCCTGAGAATACTGGCACTGGAGGGGACACATGACCGTTGATTTTCAAGTGGAGAAAAGACTCCGTGAGAAGCAAGTCCACCCAAGAGGTAAAAACGGGACCAACCCCAAAAGCATGGAGAACGCGGAGGAGGAAAGCGCGATCGAGGGAATCGTAGGCTTTCTTTATGTCCACAAGGAGGACTAGGCCTGATTTGTCAGAGGAAGAATGGGAGGCCAACATATCTAGTGTGGTGGAAATAGTCTGCTGGATTTGGCGTTTGGGGACAAAACCAGTCTGATCCGGACTTATGAGGTGATGGAGGTGGGGGTTAAGTCGGTTGACAAGAGCCTTGGCAATGATCTTGTAATCTGTGCAGAGAAGAGAGATGGGTCGATAGTTTTGGATTTTGTGGGGATCACCTTTTTTGAAAAGGACGGTGACAATTGCTCCTTTCATTGATCTGGGGAGCTGGTTGGACGCGTGGGCATGTTCGACCATGCGAAGGAAGTGGGGTTGAATATCACTCCAAAACGTTTGGTAGAATTCTGCTGGAAGTCCATCTAACCCCGGAGCCTTCCCTTTTTTGAGGTCGAGGACCACGTCGGTAAATTCTTGTGCTGTGAAAGGGGAAGAGAGAGAGGTTGTTTTTTCCACCTCAAGAGCGGGTGAACAGTGGAAGACTAGGCGCTCCAGAGCCTCAGGACGGGTATGGCGTGGCTGGTAGAGGCGGGTGTAGAAGGAGGTGGCTATGGACATGATGCTAGGAAGATCGTCTTTGAGAGTTCCTTGGTCATCTCTTAGAGCATTGATGCACGTTTTGGACATGCGGCGTTGTGCTAGCGATTTCAGGATTTTCAGTGGTTGTTGGAACTCGCGATGGTAGGGTATCCTAGCATGGAGTAGGATTTTTCCCAAGTCATCATTCCAGTAAGAGCGTACCTGGCCAGAGACAATATTCAAGCCACCGCGCCATTCCTCGTTGAGAGGATGACATTTCACTAAGCGGTGGAGTCGTGCCAGTCTATTGTTCAAGTGTGCAAGGGTGCGACGGCGTTGTACAGCCTCCTTTTGTGAGTATTGGATGGAGAACTCACGAAAGGCAGACTTCATGTTCTCCCATGATTGAAGTTCTTCTTTGGAGGAATGGAGAATGGATGTGATGCCCCGTTCATAACCCTCACGATTGAGGAAGGATACACTGAGGCGCCACTTACTCTTTCCAAAAGTGCGTGAGGGGTGATGAAGGATGAGGATGGGGATGTGTCTGTGGTCACTGAATCCTTCCGGCATTGGGGCGTGCTTGTGCTCGAGAATGTGGGACAAGAGCCCAGATGATATGTATCGATTCTCGATGATGATTGATGGACGGGCGATATGTAGGTGAACTCAAACCCGTTGAGGTACTTTGAGCGGAAAGAGTCATTGAGGGGTTGGGGGAAGGTAGAGTGAAAGCTTAGGGGAGGGGATGAGTTTGTGTGTTGTCGTGTTGGGGTGGTGTCTAGGTGGGGGGCTTCTATGAAATTGAAGTCACCACCGACAATGAGGTGGTTATGGGGTGGGGAGGAAGAAAGGTGTGCTCCAAGACGGTCCAAGAGCGGGTGATATTCGGAGGCCCTGTTTGGTCCATAAATTCCGATGACGATGAATTTTTTGTCATCGAATTTTATGTCTGTGCGGGCAAAGCAACCACACGGTGAGGAAGAAACGTTGCAGGTGATCATGTTTGGGTGGTTCACAATAATTGCGACACCTTGGTTTGAGGTAGTGGTTTGGATGATGGTGGAGTGGGGGATGGTGCGTTTAAGGTGTTGTACATGGCGGTCCAGATGCAAACGGGTATGGGTGACAACGCACAGTGCAATATGGTAAATATGTAAAAAAGTTGCTAGCAGGGCGTGTTTTGGATTCGAGCTAAAACCGTTCCCATTCACAGAGCACACCCGAAATGGAGACGGGCGATCTGAAGCGCGTCGTTTGATCCATGCCATTGGCACGAGTGTGGATAGATGAGAAGATGGGAGGGGGAGCAAGAGGGACGAAGGGGAAATATGGGGATCGGCGGGAGTGGCACAGGTCAAGAGCGAGGGGACGGAAGCATCTAATGATATGGCCCAGAGACTAGGGCAGTAGAAATATGAGAAGAGGGAGAGTGGGGTTAGAGCAGAACATTTACAAAGGGAGGGTGGGATGTCACAGATTTCCAGAATAGGGGACACGGAATTAATTCAGGGCGTTGAGGGATTGGGGGCATAGGCGAACACGGGAGTTTATTCGTACCTTTAATCCGACATTACCGTTAGGATGTTGTAGCTGGAGTGGTGAAGACGGAACAGGCCGGTTGGAAGCGCGAGCTGTGGCGCCACCTGGAAGCTGCGGCTGAGTAAAGCGCAATTCAGGGGCGTTCTAGTGTAGTTGAGGTGGGATGAGGTGGTGGGCGGAGAAGGTGGAGACACTTCAGCTGCCTGCCGCTGCGCCGCTGCTGTGGGTGGGTGGTGAGGTGGCGCGGACGAGGGAAGGGGGGTTGGGTTGGGGCAGGTTTGCGAGCCCAAAAGTGGGCGGCTGCAGTGTGAGAACAGCCAGCGCCGTTTCGGATGCGGTCAGCCGCCCGCCGCTGCACCGCTGCTGTGGGTGAGCTCTTTACGGGAGCAGGCACCGCATACCAACAAAAGCGCCGCCCGCTTCCTTCTGAGCCGAGGGACTTGGCGCGACATGTCCATCAAGCCACCCAACTCTGGCGTCAGCAACCAGAGGGGTGAACCGGCGCTGTGATTTTGCTGTTGATTCTAGGGTTGCATCGATTTCGTGCCTAAACTATGATTCTTTTGTGATTCTGTCATCGGGAGGCAACCGGTTTAAATCAGCGGGACCTAGCTGCCATGTCCGCAACTCTTGCGGGTTTACCCCTTCCAACATCGGCGGCCGAACGTCTCAATTTTGCGGACGAATCCTTCTCCGATGCCCCCCCCCCCCCCCCCCCCCCTGCGCACCTCTCGAATAGAGCAACGTCAAGAGACGCGTAAACTTTTGACCGGTTTTGAGTCAGTCTGAAAATCATCCTTGACTGTCGATGACCAAGTAGGTTTAGTGAAACCATTTGTTGAAAAGTTTTAAAAATGAACGTCTTCATAGTGGGTCTTAGGTTTGATTCTTCGTTTTGCCACACTTTAGACGTTTCCCAGACGTTGAAAACCCTGCCAAGTAGGATATTAGGGCTATGAAATCACGATGAATCAGCGGGAACCCTTTGATTTCTCCTTTGATTTGGCTGCAATGTTTTGGCGCACTCGTAAGCAGTCACGAGCGCTCGCAAATTGGATCGTCGCGCTGCCTCCCGCTAACCAAACTGGCAGGATCATGGAATCAATAGCAAAATCAATGTGCCGGTTCACCCCCCAGGGCGCAGATCCGATGCTTTGAGCACCGAACTGGAACTCTTTTTAACTAGGGGGATTCCTTTTTACCCACCATTTGGAAAAGTTCCGTGCAGGTTACCCACAGTTGAAAACTTTGTTTATGTATCAGCCAGTCATATGACAATAAGACTAGTATGCCCAATTTTCAGCAGGGGCCTTCCGTTCTCCCCACTGATTTTAATAGGTGCGCATAATGTCCAAATTTAAAAAATGAAGCACCCTTTACCCACTTTTTACGAGTTGACTCAAATACCCACTTTGGACATCCGCTCGTCACTAAACATAACGAGCGGATGTCCAAGGCTCGTGGTCGTAGACATCGCGAATCCTGCAGAACAGGCCCCACATCATCCCCGTCCCAAGTGACATAGGCTATTCAGAACCTGTAATCTTACTTAATGAAAAGTTCTTTCATTCCTTTGTTGAGAAATCGTTCCACCATGCCCATAGATGACCACCATCGGCTGTTCTACGAAAATCGATCAGCTCAGAGTACTCCTCATTGTTGAGGGACTATTCTTTTGAAGAAAATATAGATGACACGATCTTCACCGGCTATATGGATCGAACGATTTGAGTTTGTCATATCCTACGATGGATATATTGGAGTTCTATCTCCTAATCTTTGTAGAGATCCCGAGAAAAAAAGATGGGTGCGAGCTCGTCGCCCTCGCTTCTTTCGTTCCATATCTTGTACAATACAAGACATGGAACGGAGATAAAACCTTGCATCGGAATTCTCAAAAACAGAATCATGCAAGCTCTATAAGCTTCCATTTGAAGAATGTGTATCGCACTATGCATCGCACGCCGGAAGAACGGAAGCAAGGTCGACGAAGTCATCCCCGGAATTTTTTCAAATGAAGTCAATTAACAAAAGCAAAATTCGTGTCAATGAAGTCGATCGAACAAGCAAGAAAAACCGTGAGCAGTTAGATCCTACGATCCTACAAACCATGACTAACCGTGTTTACAAAGGGACGTGTGTTTTTAAAATTGATATGTGCAATAGGCATGATGGACTCGTACTCGAGAATATCTCTATGAAGAAATACTACATTCTAGTATTTACAAAATGTTCACTGATTAAATAGAGTATCTTGAGGTTGACGAACTGCCGTCCGATAGGACAAAGTAATATCTCATGATACGAGCTAAATCTCCACAACGATGAAAACACGACCTTGTTAAACGCTAGCTGTCGACACTTTAAAAAAAGGGCTGAAGTCGGCCTCACTTCCATCGTTCCGATGTACGATGTCGCGTGTGATTTGCAACATGTTGTGTGAAAAATAGTGAGTGGACCACCACTCGACCATACTCAAGCACGGCTGCCCGTGTCGGCAGGCGAACCCCACCAGCTGCATGCAAGAACTGGCTCAACAAAGCAAAACTCGCACGTTCTGGAGAAAACATCAAACAGAAACTTTCAAATATGCACCCCAGTCAAAACTAGCTGCAAAAGGCGACCATATGCTTCAATGTTTTATAAAAAATTAAAACATTACACTTGTGATGTTGAAATTTCCATCACATCTCATTTGAAGAATAAGAAAACAACTTCTCTGATGAATGCACGGAATCTTAAAACACAATTGCTATGATGCCCACTGTTCCAAGAACATGCATAGAATACCGGAATTCTAGTCATGAATGTTCAGAAGTGGGCAGCGCAGTCATGGTTAATCGGTATTTGTGTTTTGTGGACAAGGTGGTTAGTTGCTAAAACCAGTGGGTAATTGGTACATTTCATGAGGAAAGTGGGTAATCGGGAAGGCCAAAAGGGAATGATTCTGTTTTAACTACCGCCTGCGTAGGAAAAGGCAGTTTGCGAAAGGGCGAGTGGTGACAAGCTACTCTTTAAAAATTTGCAAATGTGCCCTTTTCCTTGAAATGATCGTGAATCAATAAACCGCGAAATCATTCATCGACAAGTTTATCTATGCTTCTGTGGCATAATCATTGTTGAATTTCATTGATTGCATAGTTCTAGAACTAGGTTTTCCATGGTTATAGAAATGTGTTTTTAATTATGTCGCGTAATTCACATAGACTTGAAAGCGGACACATCAACGGCGATAATGGTACGCATCTGCCTTCGGATTGAATTCTTGAATTTGACCATTTGAGACCTCGCTTGGACCAGCAGAGGCCAGGCACTACACGTTCTATCCCGTGGATAATGGGGCTAACTTCTCCAACGGCATCGCTCCACGTCTGAATTTATTACGTCACCACGTGTTGGACAAACTTGCTGTTGTTCATGGTAGCAAACCATTGATAGTTGAAATGGCTGGACAATCATCAATTACCTATACCGCACATTTCAAGGTCAAAGATGATTGGTTATAACTATCCTTTTTTGGCGCGACAAAACGGTTTGATAGGTTCGAAGGGTTCCAGTTTGAGGCCTTGATCTTCATTTTGATTCTATCATCCTCCTCTTTCAGAAAGCGGGACGCGATTCGGTGAGGTATTGTGCGAGCGGGCGCGAGGGCCACAAATGCATCATTTTGCTTTGCTACAGTTTACTTGTAATCGATGCTCAAGCGCTTTTTTTGGGTTACATATAGACCATTTACAATCGTCTTGCTGCAACAAGATGTTGGAAGAAAATCTTGATTGGTGGATGGGTCACTTTTTGGACGGGTCCTCCAATAAATAAGCGAAGTTTGTGGCAGATGTAAGAGCCAGACAGCCAGGCTGGAAATCCAGCAGTTTTTTTATTAACAACGGAATAGACATCACAGAATATGCAAAGCGACGCCAATAAGCAACTAGTGGCATTGACTGCACGCATGCATACATCGGGGTTACCTAGTAATGCACTTGAGCCAGGTTCAAACATGTTATCTACCTTGGAAACGAATTTAGCTCAACCTTCCCCTCCTGTTCAAGGAGAAGTTTTCGGTTGAGTCACATGCTTGCTTGCAATTTCGGGTACCTGTTTCGCAAAAACCGTGGTTGCTTGTAGAGGTTTGACTGATTTGCACATTTTACTCAGACTAGGAGTCGCTTCCGCAGGAATAATTGCGCTCGGAGAAATCCTGTCATCTGGGTGCAACAGAAGTGGAGAAAACAATGCCTGGAAAATACTCGATGGGCTGTCGGTGGATAGAAACGCCAAGCGCAGACACAATTGCCATTGTAGAAGTAATTATGCAGCGGAATTTCTGACGTCAGCGCAGACTCTAGGCTACCGAACGGATTGCATAGGGTTACCATGTAACCCCAAAAACGTACACTACGGTTTGGGTCCAATCCCTTCAATCAGTGTTTTTGCTAGACTAGGAGAAGAACTCATTTCATATAAGAACACTAACAAGATCAATATTTGTTTGTGGTCATCGGAGGTGAAATAAATTCTCTAAAATCTTAAACATATGAAATATTTATGTTAGTGTTGTAATCTATGCAAATTTGGAACGTCAAGCCCACGCTTTCGGATAGAAAACCTCTATGACTGGCTTGTATTGCTAAGGGAATGCCATTATACACCTTCATAATTGGCCAACATTGTGAAATTCCTTCCTTTTGTGGTCCTGACTAAGTTGGCCACACATCCCTTATCCGATGAGATTTACATGGTGGATTCTTTTGCTCGGTTACTATATAACCCTACGCACGCTTTGCGTGGAACACCCAACTCTTTTTTTTCTTTTTTTGGCTAAGACAGCCTTAGTGGTGGTTCAACCTCCACCTGCACCATTACAATGGAAACGTACAACCGAGCTACGTTTCTATGACCATTGGCCGCATAGGATAGGTACCCATGAACATGTAGTCTCAAGGGTTATGTGGGAATCCTCTCTACTAGAGAGTTAACCCACTAGCACCCCACTACTAGGGGTATCTTCTCCACCGGTCGTAATCGTGTGAATAGGGGGT
>SZWC01019188.1:28345-38897 GCA_023375785.1 Penium margaritaceum | reverse complement strand
GTGTGTGTGTGTGTGTGTGTGTGTGTGTTCATGTCAAAGGAGTTGATAATGAATAAGCTGAGGACAGAGGCTAGGACAGACTTTAATGGTCATGAAGCGGAGGAGCTTTAGGGCCTTTTCTCTTGTGAGCCATGATTGGGGTGATTACAAGGATAAAGGTGAAAAAGAGGGTGAAGAATTGGGACACGTCATGGAATCTGTTTTGAAGCTTGTGTCCAACTCTCATGTTCCATTCTTGCATCATTTGTGTTATATGTGCACACATATAACACAAATGCCTACTTACTCTGAGAACTCAAGCCTGAAATGCGACTATTCGTATGGCATGTTAGTCGTGGAATGTGCAGTATCTCTATTGTGGAATATCAGCTCTGAAATGACAGACAATGTGACATATAGGATACGCAAAAGTTGTGCACCCTGTCATCGTTGATTCCTGCACTGCAGTTAATGGTGCAGGCATTAGAAATTGCTGCGCTAACAGGTGTTTTTGGGCATGAGAGCATTGTTGGTCTGTTAGTGTCACACAGTGACCTCTGGCCTCGTTGCACACTCTCCTCACTTATTCAGGTAACTGACCAAGAGAGAGACAGCCGTACTAGTTGTAACGTCATGGCGACGCGGTTGCACGACAGCTTGAAGAAAGTGATAAAGAGAGGTTCACCAGTTTTTTTTGGCTCGTGTACTACATGCTTGTTGTGAGACAAGCAGGGTGCTCACACAAACCTGGTTTCTTTCGATGTCTTGGGTGGTGATACATTTGACAGGTTTCCTAAATGGTGGTTGGGTGGTTCGAATCCACCACGCAAGTGGGTAGCGAGGTAGAGTGAGCTCGTTGCTCGCTTGCTTGCTCTCCCCCCTCGTTGTTCGCACTTTTTTTAGTTGTTCCTCACCATTTTTAGCTAGAAAGTAGAGCGGCTTTTTAGGGCTGCAACGTGGTTGGAGTAGGCATGCCCACATGCTCGTTGCTTTGCACTACTGCACCCTTTAGCTACTGTGAGACTTGTAAGGGAAAACGGAGCGCTAAGGAGTTAGCACCAGAAAGGCAGACACATTTGAGTATGAATGGGTTAGCAACTGAGAATGAGAGGAACTGAGATACCCCTCACAGAACTAGTCCTAGTTCAGCTGTGTAGAGGTTGTTACTTAGGTGACTAACCAATCAGGATATTCTATGTTTTCGTGGCAGGCTCAGTTATATCGGTGAGCCCTGCCAGGCATCTGACAGCTCCAAACCTGGCCGTTGTCCACTTTTCCTAAAAATTGGACCATACCAAAATACCCATGCTGTGAACGTAGTCGTGTGGTCAAAATCATCTAGAAAAAAAGGATCAAAGAGTTATGACTGCCTAAACCCAGGCAGGCCAGGCAGCTTATAGGCTACAATGACCCCGGTGAAAAGTGTGCCCGAATAACCTAAAACTCGGACCTCAAGTAGAAAATTACGCTACAACTGCAACTGAGCAGTCAGATTTGGCACAAGACGTGCGCAGGTAGCATGTGTGAAGGTTGTGACTGTCAGCGGGGTGACAATTGAGGAGGCCCACCGGTGGAGCTGAGCACATGAGGGTTATAAGGGAAGAGGCTCTAGCAAACTACATGTAGACCTGAACGTGCGTCTGTTCCACTGGACAACGCACCTGCAGTGTCCCATCTTGCTATCAGTCATCTGCACGCTGATGTACACAACCTGGGAGGACACAACGGAGCCCAATGAGAGGTGTGCAAAATGAACACTTCCCCATGACTTATAGGAGAAGTGCACATGGGTGGGCAGCGGGCACATCCATCAGGCAGGCAAGACTCCCCCTGGACAGGCGATACGCAGGCAAGGGCAGAGAGAGCAACTTATGGATGCACACCGACTATACTCACAGCCTTCTTAAAGCAGTCGCACTTCAGTGCCTTAGTCAAGAAGTCAGCCAACTGCCGTGCTATCTCAACCCACACGATGCTCATGCTACCGTTGTGAAACGACGAACGCACATAGTGATACACAACATTGATGTACTTTGTGCGTGTGTGATGCACGCTGTCATTGTGGGCGATGACCATCGCACTCTCATTGTCACACTGCAATGTGATGGATGCAGCAGAATGACACAACTCAGAAAACAGAAAACGCAACCACATACTCTCACATGTGCCAGAACCAAAGCTCAAAAGCATTGCGTGCATTGTAGCCCTGCTTGCCGTTACGCTAGGACACAGTCATACCACCAACAAGGAAAATCCAGCCAGTGCGGCTCTTGCGTCCGGGCTGCTAGCCCAGTAATTGTTAGTGTAGTCCACTACAACAACGGACGGTTGTCAACGGTACATAAGGCCTAGTCAAGGAGTCGAGACTACATAGCGCAGTTCGCGAATCGTGGCCTCCAAACGGATATGATGCAACGTGTGGGAGAACTGCGCTAGAAGGTTGACTACGAACGCGATGTCCGGCTGCGTAGTCGTTGTCAGAGACATCAATGACGCGGTGAATCACAGATATGTGGTCACGTCGACTGGCTCCCCTCGAATGGTTGGGTATGGGCTCTTTAGCTTTCCCTGGCCATTGGGTGACATGGGTAACGATGCACTCTGCACGAGAGGCAAAACATCGACAAAGCAAGCGGACAGGGTCTGGACGCAGGCAGCCAGGTGGATGTGTAGGACAACCTAGGAGCGGTGATGCTTCAACTCCTTACCTAGGAACACTCGGGCAGTCCCAAGGTCCTTCACCTGGTAGGTGACGTGCAACATTTTGTTGACGCGCTGAATAGTAGCGGCGTCCAGCGACATACTGAGGAGGTCGTCAATGTACACTAGGACAGAAACAAAGGGCTGGCCTCTTGGGCTGATAAACAGTACAGGGTCTATGGTGTTACGAAGGAGGCCACCACAAAGGAGCGTGCAACTAATCTCCTGGTTCTAGCCATGAGGCGACTGCATCAGGCCATAGAGGGCCTTCCGCAGTTGCCTGACCCTGACAGTGTCGTCGTCCAAGCCTTGGGGCTACACAATGTAGAGTTCCTCGCCCTTGAGAGAGCCATGGCGGAAGCCATTACTCATGTCCATCTGCATATGCAATTCCCACCCATGCTGGGCAACCAGACCAAAGAGTTCCCGGCTAGTGGAGAACCAGCCAACCAGAGTGAAGATCTGGTTGTAGTCAACCTCAAGGACCTGAGCAAACCCCTTGGCCATAGGTCGGGCTTTGTACTTGTCCAAGGAGCTGTTGGGATTCCATTTGCGCCAAAAGACCCACTTGGCGCCGATGACCGTGCAGCCCGGGAGGAGGTCGATGAGCCTGTAAACTTGATGCTAGCGGATGGCGGCGAGCTTGTCGGCACATGCGGCCTCCTAGTGTACAGCCTCAGGGGAAGCACGAGCCTTGCGTAAGGTGGCTGGATCCTCCGGATGTACCGTGGAGCGGAGAGTGAGGGCGTGTGTGTCTTGAGCCTTAGGTGGCATGTGTGTGAGCACGACCGTGACAACGTGTCGGTCCTCTTAATGGAGCATGGCGTAGACCAATGTAGAGCCCCGGTGAAGATCTACTACAACCAATGTGTCCAGGCGGCGGGCCTTGGTGCCAGGGTCACCACTCACAACTGTGGGGATATCTCTGCTTGGAGGCAAGGAGACTCGTGGGGCGACAGGGGGCCGTGGCATTAGAGGACGCAGTGCGGTGGCCTGTGAGCTCACTGATGGCCTAGGTTGGAGGCTGCCGCCCGGGCCACGCGTGTAGCATGGCAGGGCGGGATGTAGAAGAGAGAGGGCGGCCGGGAGCGAGTCGGTTGGTGCATCAGGCTTGCCCCGGGGTGGCAAGAGGGTGGCTCCAAACAGTCCAACTGACGCGGACGGGGCTCTCAGCCCAGAGGGGCCGGCTGACGTGGACGGGGCGGTCCCCCTAGAGGGGCTAGTGGGGAGGGGGTTCGCCCCCTCGTCCACTACGTCTGTGTTGCTCGCCCACGACCTTGTGTGACAAGAAGGGGATGGGATAGGAGAGGGTGGGATGGACGAGGAAGCAGGATATGATCGCGTCAGTCTTTTTCATGCAAGGAAGGACAGGTGAATAGGCAGTGACGCAACTTGCACTTCCCTGGGGGGAGGGCAAGGCAGGCTGAGCTCGAGCGCAACGAACTGCTCCAACTAACACTCACATGTGGATGGCTGAGGGGAGTAGATCGAGTATGGTATGAAGGTACTGGAGCCCAAAAAGGAGGAGGGTTGTGTCGATGATAGAAGGAGTGGCGCCGATAGCTTTGGGTCATATTGTTGTAGGGCCGTGGATGGGAGGACCGGTGTGACGATAAGAGAAGTAGAGCAATCAGACGGGGTGGAGGCATCAAAGGTGGCAACAGCTATGGTAGTAGCGGCAAGATGGTGCTCACGCTGGCGACACATGGTGGCAATTACGCGCATCTCATCCGTTGGAAGCGGGCACGTGTACCAGCCATGGCCGGGCTGACCATAGATATGGTAGAGGAGGCCGCTGCCACTCAGTCCAGTCGGCTAATGCTTCTAGCCCTGGCCCCTTTTGCCCTTGCCCTTCTTCTTTCCTCACAAAAATCCGGCCGACGCAGCTTTTGTGGAGACGGCAACAACAATGGAGGTGACTGTAGGGGAGATGAGGGCCTCTGTACACTGGATGCTCGACTCTAGACAAGCCTCCTCAATCCTGAGGAAAAGCTCGTATGCGCAGGGCATGCTGGTGTCCTTGGCCACCATCACGATTAGGACGTCCTGGGTGTAATGTACAAAGACATCTGCAAACACGTTGGTGGAACTACGCTTGATGGCCAGGAGCGCAAGGAGAGGGGGTGGAGCAGCGTCGCCCAGGGGGCGGAGGATGTCCTCCGCCCGCTGCTATGTCTCCCCCATGTGTAGGGAGTTGAACTCCCTGAGCAGACGACTGGTCTCAACCTTGTCTGGCAAGCTAGCAGGACAACGACGAGGCCTGCGGGCTATTGCTACTACTGCTATTGCTACTATTGGTGCTGCTACTGTTGCCTCTGCTGTTGGTGTTGCTGCTACTACTGCTATTGTTGCCATTGTTGATGCGTTGGTAGCATGGGTTGTTGTTGCTCTTGGGAACGAAGCTGTTGTCGTTGTTGTAGCTACTGTTGCGGCTACTGGTACTGCTTTTGCAACTACTGATGTGGTGGTAGCAGCTGCTGTTGTAGTGGCTGTTGCTGTTGCCGCTGTTGCTGTTGTAGCTATTGCAACTGCTGCAGGAAAGGGGGATCAGTGGATCCTCCAACAAAAAATGACCCCTCCCCACTAGGGCTTTCAGCCATGGCCATGGTTTGATTTAAGAGTTTTTTTGGGTTGGTTTTTGACGTCATCGGTTATGTGAGCAAGGACGTCAACAATGATGTCAGCCGATTACAACTGACGTGAACAGTGGCTTGTAGGTGCTAACATCAGTAGCGAGTCGCACCTGATGGCGCGGCCGTCCCGTTGCTGCTATTGCTACAACTATTGCTACGCTCTTTTTGCTTCTATTGTCACGGTGGTTGTTTCTGTTGCTGCGACTGTGACTGCACCGCCGTTGCTACTTCTACTTCTGCTGCAACAGTCACAACTGTTGTTACTGCTACGGCTGATGCTGCAGCTGGAGCGGCTGGAGCGCTACTATTGCTACTGCAACTGCTCCTGCAACACTAGTGCTATTGTAGCTGCTCTTGCAACGGCTGTAATATTGTTGCTGCTGCGGCTGCAGCTACGCTACGGCTACTGCTATGGCTACTGCTGCTGCAGTCGTGGTTGCTACTACAATAGCTGCGGTTGCGCTACTATTACTGTCACGGCTCCGGCTCCACTGTAACTGCTACAACTACGCTAGAACTCTTGCTGCCCTACGACTGCAGCCGCGGCTGCTGTCGTAGCTACTATTGCTGCTACTATAGATACGGTGTTTCAACTACTATAGCTGCTGCGGGTGCTACTGCTGCAGCGGCAATAGCAGTAGAAGGGGGGTTGGCAAAGGACTTCCCTTGTTAGTGGCACTATTGTCGTGTGCATTGGCGCCATCATGGCCTCACTCATTGGTTCGCCGGCCGCGAGTCCGCCAACGCTACCGCCGTCGCTCAGTCAGTGCTATCGAAAAGAATTTTGGCAGCATTTCCCCGACGTTGGGAGCGTTTCGACGAAGCCAACGGGCAATTCAGTTTAGCCAGAGATTTCATTGCAGGATTCCCATGCAGGGCACATTTCTTGGACCGCCGGCATCGACTGGGACTTGTACGCCTCTCTACTAATCAAATCTGCTACTTTTGCTACACTCTGGCTCTGATACAAAGCTAGAAACCACTCTAGAGCGGCTTGTTGGGACAGCAGCGTGGTTGGAGTAGGCATGGCCTCACCCTTGTTGCTTTGCACTGCCGCCCCCTCTAGCTACTCTAAGATTAGTGAGAGAAAGCTGAGCGCTAAGAGGTTGGTGTTAGAAAGGCATGAAAAACTGAGTATGAACGGATTAGCAACTGAGAATGAGAGGAACTGAGAGACCCCTCACAGAACGAGGCTAGCTCAGCTCTGTAGAGCTTGTTACTCAGGTTACCAAATAGTGAGGAAATTCTCTCTTTTCCTGGCAGGCCAAGTTTTCTCAGTGAGCCCTGTCAGGCAACAGACAGCCCCAAACCTAGCCGTCTTCCGTTTTTCCTAAAAACTAGACCATACCAAAGTACCCACGCTGTAAACGCAATCGTGTGGTCAGAATCATCTACGAAGAATAGCAGCAAGCAGATATGGCTGCCTAAACTTAGGCAACGTCTAGGCTTTAATGACCCCAGTGACGATTGTGCCCAAATAACCTGAAACTCGGACCATAAGTAGACCATGACGCTGCAGGTAAAACCATGCAGTCAGATCTGGCACAAGACGCATGCAGGTAGTGTCTACGGAGGCAGTGACCGCTAGCGGCGTGATTGCTGAGGAGTTCCGTTGATGGAGCTGAGCACTTAAGGTGTCTAAGGGAAGAGGCTCCAGCAAACCACGTGTAGACCTCAGCGTGCATCGGCTGCACCGGACAACGCTCCAAATGTGTCCCATCTCGCCGTCTGTCATTTGCATGCCAATGTACACAAACCGGGAGGAAACAACAGAGCACAATGAGAGGTGTGCAAAAGCAAAACTTTTTTGTCTTGCCTCTCGTGGCTGGTGGAGAAACCCTAATCCATGGTGTCTTGCCGTTCTAGGCATTTCCTCTGTGTTCTCGTTATCTTCTCTCGCACACACTAGGAACGTCTATCTACTGGTATAAGTGCGAGTGTGAGCGAGTGTGCCGTGCTCACAAGTAGGTGCACAATCCTGCTCTTACGGTGACGGTTTGCCACCACCCCCGCTTCTTGTGCCACCCCGCCTCATCCACCTCTGCACTCTAGCAGCAAACCCCGGCCAGTGTCCCCTCCTTGTCTTGGGGAGGATACACCCATGCTGCAGGATTGCTCCATACTGGCAGCAATCACGCACCACGTCTTGACTGCCTCCCCAGCCGTGCCTTGGAACAGTGGACTCCAGTCAACAGGAGCATCCTACTGCTGTTTCCAGCCTCCTGACATATAGAAGCAGCTCCGTGATGTGTGTGTCCTTGTGCTTTCCCTTCTTTTGGTCTTCAACCACCTGCGACCATTTTCTCCGTTGCCCAGAACTGTATCTGCAGCTCGGCATCCTTGCCACCATGCATAACACGGCCACCTCCTATCATAGCAGCCATATCAAGCAGCAACAGCAACGCGATATCGGCTGTAGCTACCGTAGGAGCCATATTGTCACAACAAAAGCAAGTGTAGCAGCAACAATAGAGTTAACTTGCAACCGCGGCAGAAGCACAAACAATCGGAGCAGCTACAACATCTATAGCAGCTCCATTTGCATTTGTAGTGCTATAGTCACAACTACATTATCCACAACCGTGCCGATGGCATCGGGAGCAACAAGGAACAATAAAAATATTGATGGCAGTTATTGCTACAAGATTCTCATTGCCACAGCTGTAGGATTCGCAGCCAATCACAACCGTAGCAACCGCATCAGTAGCCAGAGCAGCTGCTAACCACCTCCCATCATGGTGACAGCAGCAATTTTTGCGGTGTTGCATTGTCTGCCACAACACCTGTGAACGTCGGAGTAGAGGCAGTTGCAGTAGCAACAGTTGCCAGTCGTAGCCACGATAGTGACACCAGCATCCATAGCAATTGCACCATCTACAGTCTTAGCAACAGCAACTGCAACAGCAACTACCAAGGTGTAACATGAAGTGTCACAAAACCTGACAACATCACAGGAGAGATGGCTACAACAGCAGCAGTAGCCAGTCGTGGCCATGACATTCTACCAGCTGCCACACTGGCTTAGTGTGTCATCTTTACCTTACGACCACTTGGTGCTTACTAGGAGGGGAGGTTGGGGCACCACAAAATGTGTTGGCACAGAGGGATGAGAGGCAATTGGGCGTCCAACCCAACCATAGCGCCGTCATCCTGGACAACTCGTCAATGCATGGTAAGCGTCTCTCCCCCTTTCATTCATGGGAAAAGGGGAGACCCATAGCTCCACCCTCCTCAAGAGCTGGATGTAACTGCAGCACAACTATACAAAACGTTTAGACAGGATGTGATTAGTCTTCTCAGTGCACTAACACGCGCAAATTTGGCTAGCATAGAAGTTGTTGCAGCTGTCGCCAACACCGTTACAGCAGCCACTAAAGCCTCCCATACACCTTTCTCTACATTTGCCGGGCATGCAACTAAGCCCTACACTGAAGCAAAAGTTGTTGATGCAGGAGTTGTGGACATAGGCAAAACAATCTCTACAGCAACATCTGCCATCAAAGCCGCCACAGCATCATCTACCAGTGTTGACCTGGCCACCTCAAACCTCGACACATCGATGTGCACCTCGGCACATCGGGGTGATGGGTGGAACATCGGCCACATCGGCCACCTCAGTACCTTGGGATCGGGGGGGGGGGAGGGGGGGTTGAAATTCAATAAGTCATACCACTTGATGAGGACTAAATTATTTTATTCTTTAGTATTATGCCTCCTTGTGACCAATGAAATGATCAAGGATTTTTTATGTTCATAATTGGTGACATGCAGGGTACACTATGGATTTTTTCAACACATTGGGCCACACGATGAAGTTTTAGTCATAGATTGGTCAGTTTTGCATTACGAATGGTCGATCGATTGACGGCAGTCGATTGACCGACGTCGGTCAATTGATGGACCTACAATGGTGGTCGAGCAATTGACCACGGTCAAGCGATTGATGCGGTTGATCGATCGACGATGGTGGGGCGATGGACGGCAGACGAACAATCAACAAAGGTCGATCGATCGACAACGGCCAAACGATCAATGGCCAGCGACTAAACGAAAGTTTGTGTTTCCACAGTCAGCCCTTTTAGACATCGCAAACCCTGGGGCAAGGTTTTACAGTTATCACGCTGAAAATTCATCTGAACCTTGAGTTTGATTGAGACATCTATTATCGACGTGACAATATTGATGTAAAATATGTACCGTATGGCAATTGTGGAGAATTGAACTCCAACAGTTGAAATCGACGATATTGGTTAATATTGACTAGTATTTGTCAACCGGCCTGAGGCAAACGGACTAGAAAACAGGGCCGACACAATAGCACCTGCCGTCCGCTCCTAGCATTTCAGCTAGGAGAAGATATCACCCTCAGGATCACGGTTCCACACTGAGCAGTTCCTAGGCAATCACTTGCTAGCAACTGTGTCCACTTAACACTTGGTCACTTTCGCGCGAGGTGCTAGTCAAAGACTAACTCCTGGGGCTTAGACCAACCAGTGTCTTCTTTATACTGTTCCTTAGTTGGACAACTCTGTGAGGAGCATCTAAGGCCAGATTGTGTAATTAGAATGAGGAATGAGCCTGGTACATATAGTCCTAGGCCTGGCTTCTAAGGTGTGTGGGCAGTGACACTTTTGGGGTGGTCACTCCAAACCACCTCACCAGTCCGCCAATTGGCGCATCCACTGACCGCCAAGTGGCGCACTCTCCTCATGCATGGAGAAATGTCTAAGAAACTTCCCCTGTGCTAGAAGGTCAAAAAACCTCCTGCGCACATCAAGGCTCGATCGCAGGACCTGTTGTCCCTAAGTCCAACATGCTATCCGTTGCGCTACACTTCTGGTGTCTCGCTTGGACTTGCACCACGAACAAGGTTTGGGGGACTTACTCCAAGGGAGCAGTGCATGCCCAACCTGTCCGTCAACCCATAGCAGTGGCCATGGGGCATAGAAGAACAACAATCTCTCCCTTGCACCGTAGGCCACCTGCTGTGGTAGTTTTCTTCGGCATGAACCTGTAGCTCTAGGTTGTGTTTGTGCATGTCAGTTTTCTTGGTCTTTAGTTCTCATCTCTTGCATCCACCATGCCGACTCCTCGAGCACCTGCAACATGCAAGTCGCTGTCTAGCGGCTTTGTCAAGAAGTCCGCAAGCATTTTCTTGGTTGCGACGTGCTCCAGTTCCACGACACCCTTGGCGATAAGGTCACGTGAGTAGTGGTACCGAATATCGATGTGCTTTGTAC
>SZWC01019188.1:1600-12894 GCA_023375785.1 Penium margaritaceum | reverse complement strand
TGGCCTCTAGTGCTCAGAGAGTGGCTGAGTCGGAACCCAAATCCCTACTTACGGTGTTCAGAATGATAAGCTTGGAAGAAAGGCCCTTGGCCTTTGTGTCTTGACACACTACACAAAGGTGCACCCACCCAACATGCTCTGTCGAGCACGAGCTGGTCCCTTGTGTGTTTTCAGTTGCTTGAAATGCCGTGCCAAATTGTCGTGGTCAGATCCACATCAGAGACGTAGGTATTAGCTACTCGGAACTCACCCTCGATGGTGCCTGATCATGCCTCATTGTAGGGTGCATTCTCAGCTTAGGAAGTGACATTGTGGCACACTTCTTGTGAGGATAAGCATAGAGAAATTCAAGATCATGGTATCTACTAGCATGTTTCCCTTCTGCATGGATGGAAGGCAGTACAGGCCATGTGGGTTTCTTGTGAGAAGGTGAATCATAAGGGCCCACTGCATCAATACAAGGCTCTCTTAACGGCCAAGCCATTCTCACAAGTGAGGGTGTTGATTTCACTTAGACCTTTGCAACCGTCAGTCGTATGACTACAGCTCATGCTCTGTTTGGCATCATTTCCCGGCACAACTAAGGGCTGCACCAGATGGATCTGAACAAAGCGTTCCTCCATGGTACTTTGAATGAGGAGATCTACATAGTCTAGCCAACTGACTTTGAGGTCGATGACCTTGTCAGGGGTAGAATGTATCAGTCTAGGGGCTAGGGCTGCTGAGGTGGTGTGGCTGTATCACCCTGTGCCTTCCATCTTTCTGTGCTGCAACATGAAGAGTGCTCTTACCATTGCAGATAACATTGGCATGTTTCATGCATGTACAAAGGACTCTGATTTTTAGTATCACTTTGTGCATCATTTGGTGCAGCGACAGGTGATGTCTGTCATGGGTCAGCACAGACATGTGGTGGGCTGACTTCTTGATCAAGACAATGGTGCGCAGAAAGTTCATGGTGGCCATGTTTTCTAACAGGCTTCATCCCTTCCTAAAGGTGACTTAGAATGGGCTGTGTCCAAATGAACTGTTGAGAATCTTGCTGTGAACTTGTGTAAGTTTTACATACATGTGGACATGCTTACCATCTAGTTATAGGGGAGTGTTGTGCCATGCATCATTTCCGTCTGTAGATGCATTTGACAATGACCACTCGGCCAGGTCCACACACATGTTGATCCCTGATGCAGACCCAGTTTGGCACCTGGGCACCTTCGAGTGGTGATCAACCTATGTGTAGCTGCAAGACAGCTGCCATGAAGTCTAGGAGACATGCACACGAACTCTGTCATTTTTCTACTGCGTGTAGAGTTTTCTCAATGGATTGGCTTTCGGACAAATCTGTATGCTTTTTTTCTTTTGCATCCACCAATTGTTTTTGAGTCCCATGCATGTGTGTAGTACTTTGTGTCTGGCTCAAAACTCTACATCCGTAGGTTCAGAAAGTTTTGCATTCATGTGCATGTGCACTAAGTTTTGGCCAAGACAATGTTTTTGGGCCGGTTTGAGGGAAAAAGTGACGTTGCTGTGTGCAACGCCAGCCATGTGTCGTATCGGCTACCTATCCTACATGTCTGTCAATAGCCACTCTCTCTACATGTTGAAGCTTATGAGACTATGCGTTTCTCTCCTCGTTAAACCCTTTCTCTTCTTGCACCTGCCCTGCATGCTAGAGCGTCAGCTGACTGGACTGCATTGCCGTATCAGCCACAGTTGAGGTAGGAAGCTAGGAAGCTTCCATACAGCAGCAGCTGTAGCAGAGCAGTCATAGCAGTATTGCTACAGCAGAAGAAGTAGCAGCAGTTTCTTCTGATGCTATGCAGCTACCCGAATCCATGTTTGTGTCACTATGTTGGACAGGGTATCCGTATGAGAAGCAACAGCAACAGCCACAGGAGTTGCATAGCTACATAGCTGTGTAGTTGCATTGCTGCAAAGAATTAGTCGCAGCAACAGTGACTGGTAGAAACAACCGCTACAATTGATGTGAGTGGGTGACAAGGTAACCCACTCCCAGTTGTGCCGTGCAAAGTTGTGCGGTGGCCGAGTGAGATAAAAAAAGGAAGAAATGGACGTGAGAATGTTTCCAGAGGAGGATCAGTAGTTCCCAACCCTACTGGAATCTACATTCTGTTTGATGTTGTCAGCACACCCCAGTTGATGTAAATAGAGTGAGTGCTCAAGGAATCAATGCCTTCATCATTTTCTGGGTCGGATTTCTTCTCCAGTGTTTAAACTCAAGGAACGCGGTAATCTTTTTGTTTCAATAACTATGGCATCACAGCTCAATGACTATGGAGCACATGGCTCTAGGCAGTAACAAGGAAAAGGGGCTGGCAGACCCTTTATCATCCTTTTCCTCAGGCATAATGAGGCCAGGATTGCAAGCGATTGATGACATGTGCTATGCGGAGGACAAGTCGTGCTGACAGAAGCAGACCCAGACTGATGCGCTTCAGGAGATCCAGGAGCAGTTGTGCGAGCGCTCGGGTTTCCAAGCAGACACAAGGTGGAGCCGCTGGAGGTATACCACTGGCCTGGCCGTCCACCTCTTTTGATTCAGCCAGACAGTAGGAATATGACACCGAGGATACGGAGGAGATAGCTGTAGATCCACGTGCATGTGAGATTTCTGTACTTGATGAGCAGCTTTGAAGTTGTGGCTGGGATCACACCATGACAAACCAGTGTTTCAGTGCTCCTTGAAACAGACGGCATGATTTTCTTTCCAAAGTGTAACCTTTCATGGTGGTCTTCTTGTGTGGTGTGTACCTCATAGGAACCTGAGATAGCCCTTCCTACGAAGCGACAACCAAAGGAATTTGAGACTCCTCGACCCCGTTTCTGGGATGAGGAGGGCTTTCACTGCTGGAAGGTGCTCCTTCAGGTGTAGACTGACGCAAAGGAAATCTAGCCCTACTACCACAGCCTGTACTAGACTGCGGACACTCACCAGGTCCATGCAGCAGCAAGAGAAATGTGTGGCTTGCTCTACGTTGTCCCACAAGAGACAGTTGTAGATTTTTGTTCCTCCTTGGGCTCAGTAGGGACTGGGACTGGGGTAGATCCTTGCCGAGGCTGGGAGTTTTCCTTGACGTTGTTCACTGCAGAGACCCACATGACAATGGTGGGTGGTCTCTGTGTCAATGCGCCAGATAGCAACGGTCTAGAAAACGGTCCCGACATGGGAGGCCGCCAACCGCTCTTGGTATTTCAACCAAGATAACATATCACCCTTGAATGAGGGATCCACACTTTACGCTCGTTCAGTTTGCAACCTCACAAAGTCCGCATGAAGGTCTTTAATGTCTAACCTTGGTATAACACTCTGTGAGGAGTCTCAAAGGCAAGAACTGTAAATGGATGGATGCAGGGTAGAGGCTTTTATACTTGCAGAGCTTTCCTAATGCTTCTGCTTGTAGTGGCTCCACATGAGCGAACCTTAGCCTACAGTCCTACTTGGGGCGTCCAAAGACCGACAAGTGTCATCCTCAAGGCAGGCTCTAGTAAGCTTCCTAGAAGCTTCCTGTCCCATTCTGGGCCACAAAAAAAAATGCAGGCGTCGCGGGATTTGAGCCCACGATCCATGAGCTCCGGTGTATGTCCCAACTAGGCCACAAAGTTGTGTTTCCTGTGATGATCTCCAGGAGAGATACCCATTATGGGTAGTGCATTCCTGACCTATCTCAGAAGAGACCAAGGGGACGTACTCCATAGAGCAGTGCATGCCTTGTCTTTCCGTGAAACCAGCGAGGCAGCCTGCTAGCCAGTGGAAAAAGTGCATACCATTCAACACTTTGTAGATTCTAATCCATCCATCAAGGATCTTCGGAGGTTGTAGCTGACTCCTGGAGGCACTCCACGCACATTTACACACACCTCAGGACTCGTGGCGGGACACAGCTGTGGGACCTCAATACTGTCATGCTAGGGGTACATCTGGAAACACTAGCCTCTTCTCTGAATTCAATTATGTAGTACTCTCCGAGCTGTCAGAATCTTTTCAGCTCCTCCCTTGTACCTAATGGTACTGTCTTTGGACGGCATATGCAAGAAAGGATACACACGCACATCAAGAGAGCTCGCTTGTTGCGGTGGTGACTGTGACCCCTCCAATACCTCTGATCCCCCTTCATCTACCACTCTGCGTCCACCACTCCCTCCTCCTCATCCTTTCCCCTGACTGGCCAGACTCAGGGTGTTGAAGGGGCTACACAGGGGAAGAAGGGGAAGGAGGGCATCAAGGGTCAGAAGCAGCCGGTGTTGGTGAGTCATGGTAGTAGATGTTCTGTTCACCACTACAACTACGGGGGTGCTCACCGCTACACGAAGTGCCAGTAGCCCCTTGACTGACGGAGGATCATGTGCGGTCTCCATGCGGTACACGCACAGCAGACATCTTCCAACCCCACATAGGTGAGTTGTGCTATGGTCGTCACAAATGTAGCAGAGATATCTACTTCTCCTTGGAATAGTGGTGTGCAAGATCCTTGGGACAGCATCATCGTGCAGCTTTGTCAACTGTTAGTGCTTCAGCAATTATGAAGGTGCGTTTTTGCTGTTACAACCAATTGTTACACTGTCAGCTTGTCTTGTTGTGTTTGTTGCACATGATCACGCTTGTGGGGGAGCTTTGCCAGAGTGTCATGAGACATGATGGCACTGCTTGGCTTGATGAGTCACACATTGGCACTATCTGTTGCTGTTCTGAGTCATCTACTGAGCGTCTAGTAGAGGCGGAGTGTTCTTTGGCACGTTGCTCAATGCTAACTACAGGTCGTGATGCGAGTAGTGCTTTGCTACATCGCTCACTTTTCAGTATAAGCTCTGACACTGTGTCCATGCTCGTTCAGTCACAGCCAGTCCTCGGTCTTCATGGAGCTTCCTTCGAGAAGTCTTCCAAGACTGACTGCTCTTTCAGCTATGGGATTAAAATGTATCAGTGCACTTACTCTGACTCCACCTCACGGGTATTGGGCCCTTTGGAGCTGGTCCACTTGGACCTTCTCGGCCATCTTAAAGTCAATTTTATCTCAGATTGGGGTCGATATGTCCTTGCCCTGAATAACAACTTCACCCCAATGAAACGGGGCTATAGCCTCAGCCAGTCAAGTGATGTCTTCCTGGTGGTATGCCTGTGGCTTGTGATGACTAGGCGTCAGTCTCACCATACACTCCACATGTTTCGGTCTGATCATGGTGGTGATTTCATGGATGATATGGATACATTATTTCCTCAACATGTTGTCTTTCACGAGCTCTTCACCCCTACTATACCCCAGAAGACTGGTGTATCTGAGTGCTACAATTACACCATGGAGGATGGGGTTTGTGCCATGCAGTCTAAGTGTAGTCTTCATGAGTCAGCTGCCTTCAGCTTGTCCAACATGACGTGTGTTTGGAACTTTGTGCTGCATGGTCCCTTGTTGGATCATGTCACACCGTACGAGCTCTAGTTTAGCCATCGTGATAGATTTTGTCTTGATCGCATCTGGTCTTTAGGTTGTGTCTGGTACGTCTAGGAACAGCTGGGGTCTAAGGTCTCACCTTGCGATCACATGTGTCCCTTTCTCAGTATTTCTCACAATCAAAGGCGTAGTAGTTCTAGGACCCCATTTGCCACCACATTGTTGAGTCTCAAGATGCCCTCTTCTTTGAGGCTGTCACATGTCGAGACCGTTCTAGCATTGCACTGCTAGCCATTGACGAGGTTCCCACCTGTTTCTGGTGGGAACCTTGTACGACCGATGAAGACCTCGTGGCTGCCTGACGGATGGGGATTCTAGGCTTGTGAATGGGCCCTGTCACCTGTGGTCCGGTTTCCAGCCGATGAATACCCAGCCATCACGGCCGTGGATCCATTGGCTTTGTCAGTTGCTATTGGCACACTTGGTCATGTGCCTGCGTTGGTATTCAATGGCAAACCTAGTCCTGTTCCTTCATCAGTCTTCAATGGAAGTCCCCACTCGTACTCTTGGCCATGTGCATACATCAGTCACCAGTAGCACACCCCGTCCTGGGCATCTGTCAGTCGCAACCAATACAGATTGTCATGTGCCTGCGTCGGTCCCCACTGGCAACCTGTGCCTTCGGTCCCTCCATTCGCCTCTCCTTCCTTGCCTGCATGCGAGCCTGTTGCTTCCCATGCATGCTTCCATGAATCTCTTGAAGTTGCACCCACTCTGCTTGCCTGCAACTCTACAGCATTTCGATTATGTCCTCACTACTTTCTCCCCCCCTCGTGGTGAGAACCTCGGGGTCAGGCTTCTCCCGTGAGTTCAGGGATCGTGTTCAACTTTTGTCCTATAGGACAAAAGCTAGCGAGTGGTTGACTCGGCGAGTGGTTGACTCAGCGCCCAAGTTTCCTGCTTGCTGGCTGGGAGTGGCGAGCCTGGCAAGACGGTTCTTGGCCGTAGTGTGCATGTGGACTACACTAAGGTGCACCTAGCATGCCCTGTCGGCCATGAGCTAGTCTCTTCTCAGTGGTGTAACAGCCAGCCTTGCCATGGTCAGATCCACACTAGACGCGTGTGTCTTGGCCAACCAGAGCTCCTCCTCAACGACGCTTGATCCAGGAACGTTGAAGGAGATAGACTCGGCAAAGGACGCGGTGTTGTTGTGCACTTCCTCTCAGGATGAGCTTAGAGTGATCCAAGAATACGGTGTATGTGAGCTCTTTGACCTTCTTCTGGGGCCATACAGGCCAGGTGGGTTTTTTGCAAAAAGGTCAAGATAATGACTGACTGCATCGCAACAAGGATTGCTTGATGGCAAAGGGATCCTCACATGTCGAGGGTGTTGATTTAATGGATACCTTTGCACCCATTCACCATAAGTGTTGTGTAAGGCATGAATGCTCAATCATCTTGCTTCAAGGTTGGTGCCAAGGGCTAATACTTATGCAAGGCCTTGTACAATCTCAAATAGTCATCCAAATGCTAGATCAGGAGAACACCGGCATGCTCACTTGTGCCCGCGAAGTGCAGAGAGTTGCTGATCTGCCCCTTTTCCTCCCACGGAATACAAACCACCTAACCGCCATCATTTTCTATGTTGAATGCCTCCTGATCATGTGTCCTTAGATGGAGGTCATGAAGGAGGCCAAAAAATTCCTCCTTAAGAGCGTCGACTTCCTCTTGCATAGATTTCTCCCAAAGAGCAGTATCTCCGGCATGGCGTACAATCCTGGACTCAAAAGGAAGCGAAAGAATAATGCTAGGTGCAAAACACATAGCCACATAACCAATGACCAGAAAGTCGATGCCACCTTGCAACTCCTCAAGATCCAGAAATCATCCAAGTATGGTGTTTAGGTGAACAACGCTTATGTTGAGTCCAAGGGCATTAAGCCCAGTGCGATGCTCAGAGGGTGATGTGGAGGACTTTTATGTGGGAGAAGGAGTAACTCATTTTCAGGATGATTGTGAAGGAAGAACACAAATTCTCCTCCAAGTAAGGCTCAGGGTGAGCAACAGTCATAGTTAGCATACGAGTAGAAGGCTGGGATGAAAAAAGTGAGGAACTATCAAAGGTGGATTGTGCAGAAGAATTTCAAGGATTGATGATGCAGCTGACTCTTCATGCAGCAAGGGATTGACCTCCATAGCTCTTGAGAGAAGTGAATGTGTCTCTGACTCTGACGCTAAATTGGACGGACTAAGGAGGGATCTAAGGAAGTGACAGTCAAGAAGGGAAGGAGATAGCAGAGGACGCTGAAGATGCTCAGGAAGGAGGTGACGGCCCAGAAGGAAAGGAGACAGCTGGGGATGACGATGATGCTAAGGGAGGGGGTGATGACCCCAAAGGAGCTGTGTCCATGAGGTTTGAGTCTTAGCAAAGCGCACACTTCCCGAGCTGAAAAAACAAGGAGAGAGAAGGCGGAGGGACATGATGAGGCAAGTCACATAGAAGGATGTCCTCAAAGAAGAGGGCATCATACGACTCATTTACGCAACACCTATCTGGGTCTCAAAAGTGCCAGGCCTTAAGGAGGGAGGATACCCTAAGGAACGGGCACNCAGTTCCAAATCCAGTTCATGTAAGGTTGTAGGCCGAAAGTAGAGAGGTAAGTGCGAACACCGTCTGCAAGGGTACGATTCTAACTTTTAGATATCCCATTTCATTGGGGTGTGTAGGTGGCAGAGGCCTCCGGACACACATCCTAGAAAGCAAGAAAGCATGCCATGGGGCCCATGAACTCACCGCCGTGATATGACCAAATGACACAGAGGTGATGGCCATAGGCTGACTCAGCCTGATGAAGCTATGACTCAACGACAGAAAATACATTACTTTATTGACATAGAGTGAAGACCTAGCACATACAAGAGTATTCTTCAGTGAGACACGAGACAAAGCACCCTTAATCTTTTAGGATGTCATGAGGCAGAGGCGCCATGCGTTCAACCTGGAAAATATCAGGAGGATGGGTCATGCGAGACTCAGAGGTGGAAAAGGGGAAATGAAGTATTCTTCCCTGAGCACAGTTGAGGCACTTAGCGGGGCAGGAGGCAAGAAACGTGGAGGCATCTAGGTCATGAAAATGCTATGTGTGAAGGAGGCTATGAATGGCAACGGTGTGAATGTGGCCCAAACGGTTGTGCAAGATTTGTGCATGGACAAGGATGAGAGAATGTGCAGCATGAAACACTGCAGACCTAGAGGATGCTCGGGCAAAGGAGGGTACATAAAAAAGGTGATTGTAATGTGTACTCTGTAGCATTGTACGACCGGTAAAGCAAAGGGAAACACTAGAAACATTTCGGTTGAAGGAGAAATCAAAGCCCTGGTTGTCAAGCGTCCACACAGAGAGGAGACGGATCTCAAGGATATTCACACACAACACAACAGGGAAGGAAGAGCTCTTCCCCAGGATCAAAGGAGTGGACAACATTGTCTCCTTGAACTAGGAGCAACTGAAGAGACCCAGTATGAAAAGAGTACACAGAATTGACATGACTAAGAAACACAAAGGAGGAACACAATGAGTTCAAGTGATGGGTGGCACTGGGTTCAAGGATCCTGAAGCTATCGGACAGAAGAACAGACGGGAGAAATGGAGAACTCATGGTAATGGTGGCATCAGGGGAGGCTGAGGGGAGATGACTGCTCACAATTTACTAGACAGCAAGACAAAGTCAAAGGCTGCCAATGCTGGAAAATCACCAACAGGCAGACTCTCATGAACAACACCAGACGACGAGTTACAATGGGCTCCATCAGATTCACATGTAAGTGACCCGGACCCTACCCAGACACTCTCATCTCCTTCATTATAGAGGCGACACTGCTGGATGACAGTCAAAAAAGCATCCTCAAACAGGCACTCATCCTCACAAGAATGAGGAATCATCACCACAGCTGTAGGGAACGTGTGAGTCAGGAAAGACTACGAGGGGTGCAGGTTCGGCCCGGACCTCGGGCTATAGTAAACAAGGCTCCCATAGGAGGGCGACCAGCCCTATGACTAGTGGACAAGGCCAGATTCAGCTAGGCACTAAAGGAATCAGCTTCAGTGGTGGTAACAACCAAGGGACCCGAGGATGATGAAGAAGGGGAAGAGGAGGAGCCGGTCGAAGCTGTTTTCCCATTTCCGGCAGCATGGGCCAAATGAGCACGCATGGCAGAGGCCAAGAGTGTGACATCGGGCGGGATAGTACACTTCTGAGTAGAATTCCCAGCAGAGCCAAAGTTCAAGCAGGTCACTAACCCTTGGACACATGAAGAAGGGTGTGGAGAGGAACCCTTCCCCCAGCCTCTCCCACCTTTGGGCTGGGACAGGGATAGAGGCCAGGCGCTTGAGTTCAGTCACCTTGACCTCATGGAAGATGCTAGATAACTTGGGAATGAGGTCGTTGACAATGGATAGGACGGCAGGGAGCGGCCCTTGTGCCACCAAACCAAGATCGTACAGAAGCTTGACTGCACGTCCAATAGGAATCAGAAGTCTCATTGGCGAATGGTGAGGTGGTTAGCATAATTTCCAGTGATAGTATTGTGTCACCAGATCAATTCATAGGCGCCAATGGATTCAGATGCAGTGTGAAACATTTCATCTGAAATGTACGTCCCAATGTCATCTTTGAGGTCACGTGGGCGGTTTGTGATAAGAGCAAGAACGACGCGAACAGCCTTAGAAGTGACTGGGACAAACAAGGGAACATCAGATGGGTCAGGCTCATGGTATAGTTCTCGCATCTCTTCAACCTGGGCCCAAGCACTAAAGCGCATCTCCCATGATGGAAAGGAGAAAGCAGAAGTGAAGTGAGGAGGGGGCATGTCAAATTCATGTTGACAAGACTTCGGCTGAACCAGTGCTTCGGTGGCAAGTGCACAAGCTGCTGTTGTTGCAACAATAGGGTCTGATGAAGATTTTGTATTGCTAGAAGAGAAAGAATTGGAACTGGAACCAAAGGCAAATGTATCAGTGGCACCAGAGGCAGCAGAGGTTCTAGACAGAGAGAGCAGAAGACTGGAGATGCGACAGGACCGTGACTGCTATGTAATCAGAATAACAAGGCTGATCATCATGCTCTCATTGCACTTCTCTTCACCATCACGCTGGGCAGCTTGTTTTTCATCTCTAGCACCCTGCAGCTCATCCTGGAATTGATGCCCAGTCACCCCAAATCATTACACTTGTTAACGTGTGTATGAGAGAAAAAACATATGTTGAGGATCCTTCCATGAAAGAAACTTAGAAAATGGACAATGTTTCTAAGAAGTTACTTGTTGGACTCAAGTTCATACATAGTTTTGTGTACATGAACACCTGAGTTTCCATGATCTTTCTTCACAACAGGATTCACTGAAAACATCACAAAAACTACGTTAATGTGTATAATGTCTTGAAACTACTTTATCATACCTTTACTTCAAATGATGCATACATTGTTCACATTGTACATTTTGTGCTATTTGTCTAGTATTGAATCCTTACCTACATTGCACTTAATTCTGCACAGGCATAACGTGGAAGGTGAACGTGTGTGCGGGATAGTCCGATATCTGATGGACTGGTCAAAGCTCAATGTTCCTTTCGCTGACTATCGATCGTGCCATCGACGAGGTCCTTTTCGAGTCTGCCACCCCTCACCTATCCCACTCGAAATTGTATTAGGGTGGTGTATTGGAGAGTGTATATCGAAAGCCAATTTTTTTTTTCAAAAAAGAGTATTTGGAGGGAGGTATGAATATGCTGATACACAAGTCCAAAAATACTTTGTTGCCCTGATACACTCCTTGATACAATTCGCCGATACAATTGGGGAATTTGTGGGGGGTGGGGGGAGGGG